>JXSR01S012355.1:26926-38200 GCA_000969725.1 Ophiothrix spiculata | reverse complement strand
ATATTTAACGGTTCATGTTTAGGACAATAATGACATTATTTATAAAATATTGCTTGCTCTAGTGAAAATTATGATATAAGCATATTAACACAATTTTTCGTTCGATTTAATGAAAATGTGCAATTTTGGTTGCCATTTTGAATATGATGAAGCACACAAAATGACGCGGTTTTAAAGTAATTATACTACATATTCCATTGGCTTCAATTTGATATCAAAACATGGTATGTTTACACCAAAAAAAACTGATTTGTCATACATAAGGCATATTTGAAAAAGAGGGTGTGGCTTATGACCCAAATAACAAAAATTGCTCGAGCGTGAATTTTTGGCATCATCCAGATTCTTAAAGTACACGCTCTCAACTATATACCAGTTTCATTAAGAGAATTGCATTATGTACCCATCTTGACACTCATGCTTGGGATCAATCTAACTAGGAGCATTATGTCTTTTATCTCCCAAAGGGTGTACAGCCTCCCTCGACAGGGTCCCGATCATATCCCTCTGTACTGGAACTCTAGTACCCGAGCTACTTAACTAGGCAGAAACGCAAAAGTCACGGGAAATTTAATTCTCCTTCGCACGGGAAATTTAATTCTCCTTCGCACGGGAAATTTAATTCTTCTTCCCGCTGATTTTAGTGCAAAGAACCAAATTCACTGCCCAAAATAAGTCACAATTGTTGTGAAAATAAAGAATAGTTGTAATTGATTAAATTCATGAATGTCGATATAAAACTTATATCTAACACATAATATAAAGTAGAAGTTATAAAGTTTATCATAAGCGAATGAAAAATACTTGAACATTTTCACTCATAAAACATCTCATTTATAAGTAATTTGCTCCTCAGAAAATTCCCCTTTTCGGCATCCAAATATACCTGTGTTCTCAAGAGCCTTCGGAATCCTACAGCCATTTAAACACCCCTAAATTTATATAGAAATATATTAATTATATTTTTTCAAAACAATTGATAAATTTCACATGGCCCATCTACGCTTTGTGTAAAATATAAGCGGCCAGTTCTGCATAAGTTCAATGGCAGGGTCAACTGTAACATGCACAGGTTAATTAGATGTGAGGATCATCGGCAAAATATTTAATCAGTCTGTCCCGGAACGCTCAGCCGTAACATTTGTTTGTTACGGCTCACCGTAACATAATACACTCTCTGCCGAATTCATATATCAACACTTTTTTAGTACCATATTGACGCGAAATGCGACGTTAGACGCAATATTTGTTAAAAAGATTGATACAGGGCCTTCTAATCATGCACTCGAGCATCACAAACTGAAATGGTCGGCTTTGAAGGTTGTGCTTATCAAAAATGATCAACAAAGTGGTCAGAATTCCATGTTAAATTAGACCACTTTTAGAGTGGATTTACCATGGAAAAAAATCAATTTTAGGTAAGTTTGTCATTGTACATAGATGCTTCATAATGTGATGTGCATACATATACGTAGTTAATTATTGGGTCTGGTTTTTTTCAGGGTGGGTCTGTTTTTTGAAAATTGGAAGTTTTCCAAGATAAGAGAAAATGGCGATTCGATTGCTACGGTCTAGCCGTAACATTCGTCAATGTTACGGTACAGCCGTAACATTTGATAATGTAACATTTGGTAAGTGCTTGATCGATCGAATGGGTGAGGTAACTATAATAACAATACCGGGGTAGTAGTGGAACACGATGATGAATAGGGATTATTTCTGCTTGGTATCTCGTTAGCTATAATCAATGATAATCATCTCAGACATTTGTTTGATACGCATTACCTAACCATACGTGACCTTAAACATGGGACGTCGCCAGCGACAGGGTATGTAAATGTTACGGTGAGGCGTAACAAACAAATGTTACGGCTGTACGTTCCGGGAAAGACTTTTAATGAGCTGACACGTTCTAACATGGCGGTGTTGTTCTAGAGCGCAGTGTTATGCCAATAGAGACGAGCAGGAACATTCTTCGACTTCCGGCTTCGGTAAGCGGCGTCCGAATAAAAAATAATTTGAGTTTTTTTACATGTCAAATCCACCGTTTAGTCGTTGAAAATTCTGAAAAACTCTTTAGCTGATTTAGTTTAAATTTTGGAAGTAAACCAAGTAATTTTCGAGCTGCAAATAAATTTTTGACTTGTTTTTCATGAATGAAAATGTTCGAGTTTTTTTTTTTTTTTTTTTTTTACAAAAGACTTTTGGTCAATAATTTATTTTTAAATCTGCTTGTTCTCATTAATCTGTTTTAGTCAGAACATGTACCTCATATATGTGTTAGACAGATGTTTAATATTAATATTCTTCCGTATGAATTATTATGACTATCGTTAATAATAATAATAATAATAATGTAGATTTATTATGCGCACAAATCCACCAAAAACATGAGCTCAAGGCGCAGTTACAAAAAAATCTTACACTACAACAAAATATATACAAAATACATGCATGGCAAATAATACAATAAATCAAACCCACATTAAATGATATATCAGAGAAATGCTTGCTTCATGAGATGTGTTTTGAGTTTATGTTTAAATTCACCAAGTGATATGCTAGACTTGACATGATCAGGTAAGTTGTTCCACAGACGTGGTGCCGCAACATAAAAAGCTCTATCTCCCCAGGAATGTTTAGATCGAGGTTCACGGAACAAAGACATGTTACTTGAACGGAGTGTACGAGCAGGAATGTATGGTTGAAGGAGACAGCTGATGTAATCTGGTGCAAGCTCATGAAGTGACTTGTAAACAAGAGTAACAACTTGTACACAATTCTGTAACTTACAGGCAACCAATGCAACTCGTTTAGCACAGGGGTGATATGACAAGATTTTCTTTTCAAAGTGACAAGGCGAGCCGCAGAGTTTTGCATGCGCTGAAGACGAGCAAGTTGTTCTTGAGGAAGACCGAAAAGAAGCGAGTTTCCCATATCAAGACGTGAAGTTACAAAACTGTGTACAATTTGTTCAGTAGCATGAGGATTTAAATATTTCCTTATTCTGCCAATGTTTCTGATGTTAAATGAGGCAGAACGAACTATGTTAGAGATATGCTCATTAAAGGACATTGATGAGTCAAACATAACGCCTAGATTTCGAGCACTTTTGGATGGAGAGATGTTGGCGTCTCCAATTGTGATGTGCGGTAAATTAATTTTCATAAGTTGTTGTCTTGAACCAATTAATACAAACTCTGTTTTCTCATCATTAAGTTTGAGGAAGTTTTCCCTCATCCACTGACGAATTTCATATATACAATGTTCAATACACTCAACAGTTTCATCCGCAATCTGCTGGATTGGCTTGAAAGATATATACAATTGGCTGTCATCGGCATAGACATGATACTGCAATTTGTGTTTGAGAATGATTTCATGAACAGGGTATGTATAAACTGTAAACCACTGGGGTCCCAGGACGGATCCCTGTGGTACTGAGAAGTCATTGGTGACAGGCTTTGATGTGGAATTGCCAATGCGCACATACTGTGGTCTGTTATTTAAGTATGATTGGCACCAGCTAAGCGCGCTGCCACGTAAACCAATGAAATCTCTAAGTCTGGACAGCAAAATGTTATGATCCACGGTGTCGAAAGCCGCACCAAGATCTAAAAGAATGAGAGCGGTGACATTCCCCTCATCCATAGCAGCCAAGATATCATTCTCAACCCGTAAAAGTGCCGTCTCAATACTATGCCGTGGTCTATACGCACTCTGAAATTGATCACTAAGACCATTTGCATTAATAACACCACTTAATCTAGCAGAGACTATGCGTTCTATAACCTTTCCAAGAAAACCAAGATTAGATACAGGCCTGTAATTTTTAAAGATATCCTTGTTCAGGCTAGGTTTTTTCAACAACGGCCTTATGTATGCAGTTTTAAGAGATGTTGGAAATATACCTTCAGTAAATGACTTATTTACAATTGAGGTTATATATGGTACAAAGCTGTCAATACACTTTTTAACCAGTGTAACTTGTGGGAACAGGGTCTAACTCACAAGATTTTGTTGGCGATTTACAAATAACCTTCCGTACTTCAGTCTGGCTAGCTGGTTTAAAAGTGGCCAGATGAATAGGATAATCAGATTCAACATGACATGAAAAAGTATCAATACTGTTTGGAAAAAGTTTGCGAATATCACTTATCTTATTACTAAAGAACTGAGAGAACTGCTCAGCTAGAGCATCATCAGAGTTAGATTCAGGAAGCATGGGTTTTTTTGCTTTTTTGGAGCAAGTCCTTAACAACGGTGAATAATTGTTTCTGATCCCCAGCTTTCTCATTTATTTTACTTGAGTAATACTCAATCTTAGCTTGGTTTATTAATTTGTTTACCATGTTCTTTTGAGTACAGTATATTTGAAGATCAACTTCCAATTTTGTGGATCGCCATTTGCGCTCGAGACGTCTCCTCTTCTGTTTTGCTACCCGAATACCATCATGGAACCATGGGCTACTTGGTCTTAACTTTACAGTCCGTGTTCGCGATGGGGCGTGTCTATCGAGAAGGGTGCTCAGAGAAAGATTGTACTTATCAACACAAGAGTTAACATCCAATGACGCAAAATTGATGTCTGAAAGGGTACGGGATACTTCAGTACCAAAACAATCGGCATCAATAGTGTTGATTCGTCTAGTAGTTATAGAGACTGTAGGTGTTTTTGGCCTGTGAAGATTTAATTTACACATAATTGCATAATGCCAACAAAGTCCAGGATGAACGTCGATGTTAGATATCAAGTTGGACTCTTCGCGGGTAATAAGTAAATCAAGGCAATGACCTTGCCTGTGCGTAGGCACATTGATATGCTGGAAAAGACCATTGGATGATAGAAGGGATTTGAACCGATTTGCCTCATTATCACACGGGTCATCGACGTGAATATTGAAATCGCCGGTAATGATGATCTCTGATGGTTGGAGAATATAGTCATCAAGCAAACTCTCAAAATCAGAAAGAAATAGACCAAAGTTCACTTTACGTCCTGAACTGTCACATTCGGGACGATACAGAATGATAAATTCAGTGTGGTTTGAAGCATTCAGATTACTAATGACACATTTCATTAATTCAAAAGTTGAATGATGGGTGCAATCTTTCACAGATATATTAAGTCCAGATCTATATAGTATTCCAACACCTCCACCCCTTCTATTATTTCCTCTTGGTGTGTGCTGAAAAGAATATCCACTGGGAGTGAGTTCAGATATTGCAATTTCATCCCCAGTCGGGTATAGCCAAGTCTCAGTTATTGCAACAATATCTAAATTGTTATACAGAACAAAGTCATGAAATTCTTGGGATTTATTTCTGAGTGATTGAACATTTATACAGCAAAAATTGACTTTTGATTTGTCATTAAGGGACACAGCTTTTAAATGTTTCAAATTCCTTGTATTCTTTATAGAAATATGAGGAGGAGATCTCCGTGTCGTAATAATAGATGGTATGCTCTTTATGTCCCTGGTGCAAATTGGCTGATTTAAGTGTTCAATAATTCTAGGGTGGTGCCTACCTCCTCTTCTGCCTCTTCCGGTGGGAGCTTTTGCACATAATCCAAGTGATTTTATGTTGGACCACACATCCTGAGATAATCTAGTGTGGACAATAACGTGATAATTAGTGTATTCCTTTATATAGGTAAATTTGCTTTTCTCATTATTTATTTTGGAACCTATCCAGTCTTTTATTTTTAACTTCCCTGGTTAGCGCAAGATTGTTACGTTTCTGCCTTGTTAACGAGCTACTATAATAGCGCCATCTTCAAATATTCAGTTTTGTTTTACATTCAGTTTTACACAGGCGGCGCATCTGCTAACCTCACGCATGCGGTATACGTTTGTGAGCTATGGAGTATAACGTTGCAGAAACATAATATATGTTAACTATCATCAAACGCACAGCGCATGCGTAAGCTCCTGTATTCATCCCATCATTTTTTAAAAGCCATGATAAAAGATCGAACAAGGCACAATTTGGTGCCAAACACCAATGTGGATCGCGCAATGAGATTGTAAGAGGTGTTACTAGTGAGGAAATGATGTTGTAATGGCTCAGTGTCGTCTCCTTGTTTCCTTGAGCAAGAAACTTTACTCTACTTGCTCCGTGATCGGACAGTCACATAAAGTCGTGGATCCCCTGTACGAATAGACTCCTTCATAGGGTATGCATGTTATGCAAGTACTTGTATCATTGATTGATTGATTGAAAACTGCTGATACAGTTGTATTTTAGCCTTTTTATACAGGTGTTTGCGAACCATCCCGTACACGTGCATGCATTGTAATATATGCAGAGTTTCTCCCCTCCAGGTATATAGCTCAGTGGGGTAGGTAAGGGATCGCATTTTCAAGATTACGCATGTGCAATGTCAGCCTCTACCTACCTAGAAATACGCAGATTTTAGGTTTCCCACCCGGAAATCAATTGAGCCCGAAATTGAATCCTACAATGGATACGCACTACCATCATTCCAAACAATAATTCAAATTACCCGCTGTCATGTATATTGATTGCAGGAGCTAATGTCACGGCTTATGTGTTTGGGCTAAAATTTTGGTACAGATTGACTTCCTGTTGGAAACCCTATGGCCCGTATTCCAGAAAGATGTTTAGCTAAACCATTGTTTAAATGAGCATCAACTGTCCAGGAATGATACGCATCATTGCAGCTTTCAAGCAGAACCGTTCAATGAGTCGTGCTGTTGACGAGAAATAAAACCTTGATTTAGCTAAACACCTTTCTGGAATACGGGCCTATAAGTCCACGTATTGAAACCACTCTGTGCTCAATACTACACAATTTTGAAGACAGAACTCAAATTTTATATTTTCTTTGTTACAGGTTGTCATTCTTTGAATATTCCTATTGCTACTGAGATCAATACAACTCAACTGAAGTCGGTCTGTATTAAATATTTTCAGGCTTTCTTTCAAATCCGAAATTTCCCCATTGACATCTCAGAAGTAAATACTATATAGCTCGCGCGGTATCAATAAAACCTAATAAGCTGTTGCACTCAGGAGCACTCACATATGGAAATGATGTATAGTGCCACCGCGCACCTCAGAAGTAGAGATCTTTCGGTTACAAAACTGGGTCAAAACGGGGTCTTTCAGTGACAAAGTGTAGTAAAATGGGATTGGGTCTTTGGTGGTCAAAATGACCAAAAAATTGAAAAGAATCACATCCAAATAATAATTGATCTTTTGGTGACAAGAATTATAAAAAAAGTGGTCATTGAGTGACAGTCGGTAAAAATTGTGGATCTTGAGAGCGAACGAAATAGGCGGGGTCAGTCTTTTCGGTGGCCTATTGCTCGTTACTCAAGCCCCCTCCTCCTGAGAGGGTGTAGGTTATAATTAGAGACCACTGGCTCTGTATCGTTATTTATGAGATTTGAATTTGCATCTTTATAACATTGTTACGCGAAAAACTTGAAACTGGACTTGATCTATACACTTACATATGCATGCAGAATGCAGATATATTATATGGTGGAATCCACAGAGTTGAATTCTTGTCGCATTCTGATCATTCATGTGATATCTGTGTCTGTTATTTGCACATATCCATAATCAATGTATTTTGAGGCCATATTTTTATCTAAATTATATGTTTTTTAATTTCCCTGATTTTATATCTAAACTTACTGGGTTTGATAGCAACTCCAAAATGATGTTACTGTATATTTAAAAGTATTCGCTATTTGCTATCGGTTCTTAAATTTTATGATAAATAATAATAATAATAATAATAATAATAACAATAATAATAATAATAATAATAATAATAATACACTGCATTTATAAAAGCGCCTGATACGAAAATCCCTAAGCGCATACAAGAACAAAGTATCAATACGCCCTAACATATAAGTACATGAAAATTATACACAAATTCATATGTAGAAAATATCACAAAGCTTAAAACTACATTACACGCTACGATATGAAATACCAAAAATGTTTTAAAAAGCACAAATATTTGTTAAAAAGACGGATAAAAAACCAGTGTGCCAGCAGCTCATAAAGAATAAACCTATTCGATGTTTTCAATGTATAAAATTCTATACAATTGATACACTAGTGGATTATTAACCGGGGTAATGAGACTGAGTGTCTCCCATAACCAGGAGTCGGTCTAATTGAATTAGCCGAAATCAATTATTTATATTGCACGTTCTACGCATTCTACGCAATTGAATAGAAGCTAGGACACTCAGTCACACGGGCCCTGTATTTCATTACAGGCTCTACCTTAATGGATTTTTTAGAATTTGCTTTGCGTCACTGCTCCTCATTGAATGAAATTACCTTTTCAACAATGATATGAGGTACAAATCAGATGAATCAGTATAAACACAAACAGCGGCGTAGCTAGGGGGGGGGGGCAAGGGGGGGCAAGTTGCCCCGGGCGCCACCTCTAGGGGGGCGCCAAATCGCCACTACATGAAAGATAATTGGACCAACAACAGGGGACACACTGCTGAAATTATCCAATTTTTGCCTAAATTTTTTGCGCGCCCTTTAGATTTCGGTACTTTTAAGCTTAAATAAGCAAATATTACTGCAAAAAACGCAAAATTGTTCGCGCAGGAAACAAATTTAGGAAAATTTTAGCAGAATTTACCCATTTTAGCAAAAAGTGAGGAGTTTGTCGAATTTTTTGGGGGCGTACCTTGTCAAGTTGCCCTACCCCACCCCCCACCCCCCCCACACCCCCCCGAGGGAGGGTGGGGCGCCATTTTCACTTCTTGCCCCGGGCGCCAGATACTCTCGCTACGCCGCTGAACACAAATTCTAAACACAAATTCTGAATTTAAGTCCCTGAAATAATTGGCATGGTACTCTTACACCCATAGTTACCTCAAAATGACCCTTGTACACGGTTAGACTACCATACAAGGGGAAAATATTGTCCTAGCAGATCAAGGATAACAAACAATGAGTTGCCACAAATGAAATCAAACTTGGAGATTTGATTCAAAGTTTTCAACTGAGGAAGCCGCCAAAAACTAGTCAAATATGATTTGTTAAAATAAGCCCTGCTGAAGTAGTTCACGAAAAAGTGCCATGTGTTGATTAAATTGATTCATGGATATTGGTAACAATAGGCGGAGGGAAAAACACCCATCTTAACTTCATATTGTTTTGTTAGTTCTTTTTAGCTGTTTCAAAAACTTAATCAGAAATGTTAACATGAATGGAAGTTATATGCTTCAAGTTGTTTTGAATATCTGCTCCATTCTGTGACAGACTCGCGTATCGTAAAAAATGTATACCTAGCTAGGCCTACTTCTGATTTGATTTAAACAAAGATTTGGGAAAATACTGAAATGAAAGTTGCTTTTTTAACTACTTTATTTTTAAAATATCACGTAACCCGTTCTGGTATGAATCGCACTTATTTTGAATTATCGGCATAAATAGCATGATTTCTATTCGATCTTAATGCTGCTTTTAAAATACCGCGTTGATTTTATCTGCAGTATCGTAGCAACAAAAAGGTGTATAACATAAATAAAGGATAATAGACTTTGTGTCTTAAAACGAGTTAAATGGACTTGGATAAAATCAAATCTTACACAAAGTACCATCTTAAAAATTGTCAATAATAGTTAATAATTATAGAAAAAAAATTACATAATTCAGGTTTCTTATATTTGTTACCTTGGTAACATAATAATCAGAAGCTAAAACTACGATAACATTCCCTCCTACTAATATCTACAACTCCGCCTTATTTATAAAAGGTTAAGGGGCTCTGATTGGAGAGTTCTTTCTCTTTTGTTGAAATCATTTACATTAGACGCCACGGCGCTATACCCATTAGTGACACAGGTCCTAAGAAAAGTTCATCATAAAAGGATTAAAGAAATTAGTTAAATATCTACACAAAAGTTATTTTTAATGTGTGCCTCTTGATGTTTACATTGAACCTCGTTGCTATTTTATTATTCTGGAGGTTAAATGCATATATTTGCTATTCATTTAATACACTGTTTTCGTAGCTTATTTGTTAACGTGATACATAGCTGGTACCAAGCTGTATTACCAATACGGAAAGTTTGTTAAATCCTGAGACGATTATTTGGTATCATAATGAGCCATTTCATATCTAAAAACGGCTGTAGACGCTCATGAACAGGTAGAAACTGAAAGTAGATATAAACTTATAAACATCATATAAACGCTCTTGTCAAAATAAGAGAATTAGGGAAAGAGCTTACTACCAACAAACCTTCAAGATATCGGTTTACGGCTATGTCTCGGTAACTTATGGAGTAGCAAGTAGATGCATTATTCGCCAGCTCGTGAGCAACTTTATGCAAATAAGGCCCAGTCCAGACTCCACTATCGTATAGAAAATTTTGCTTAGAATATTCTATGCTGACGACACAATGACGTAGGTCATCAAATAAAACACACCGTCTGGACCATGCCTTAGGCAATTTCACTAAAACAATGCGTTAAGATTTTTACAATTTTTTTGTTTTCTTTAAAATAATTTAGTGGCATTTAGAAAAATAATACATTAAGACGTATGAAAAGAATCAGATACCTATCCAACATGATATTATTATCATTTATAATAAAGGACGAAAAGAATTGAGACAACAATCTCCAAATAATGTTGAAGATCTTCGAATAATTAACATTTCCGTATCAAGATCAATTAAAAACAAAGATTAAATCTAAATAAAATAAATTCATCATCATACTGCGTTTATGAGATAGTTATAGATATAATATTGAATTCCTCAGAAACAAAACGCGAAGTAATCCGTCCCACTAATGTCTACTTCGATTTACTAAAAAAGGTTAACATGAGATTCATGGATGGTTTGTTTTTTAACATTTTCCAGTTGTTAAAAAATCATAATTTATGAAATACTTAAAAATGAGGTTAAAACGGGCAGCAAAACTGCACAGACAATTGCACTATTATTGGATCATGGATGGTTTGTTTTTAACATTTTCCAGTTGTTAAAAAATTATAATTTATGAAACACTAAAAAATAAAGCACCATTTATTTCTGACAGTTGCTTGCACTGTTGTCCTAGTATTCTTATAAGGTAACCATGGTAAATACATCTCGAAAGCGCATTTTGTAAATTGAATTACATCGTACTGAAAATAACTTTAAAGCACATAATAAACATGAAAAAAGATTTAGTAGAAGATTCAACAATGATATTTCTAGGCAAAGTAGGAGTTTTAATAATATTCTCTCACCCAGGAAAGGTAGAAGAAGT
>JXSR01S012354.1:10797-24252 GCA_000969725.1 Ophiothrix spiculata | reverse complement strand
TTCAGAGCTACTGATAAAATGCTAATTTACGGTATTATAACACTTCGCGCGGTAATACCCCGATAGCGAAAAACAGGCATCTTCGGATGATCTGTGTGTGTTTATTAGGAGTACAATTAGGAAACCTGTCATAAAATAATGTTAGGAACATTTATCTCCTTATGGGTATATGTCACAAACCTTAATTGTACTCCGATTACAACCACAGTGAACTTCTGAAGTTGGCCAATTTTGACAAAAACGCAATGTATTTCAATGGAACAAATTAGCGATATTTGAGTTTCTGTATAAGAGATTGGAAATCCCGAAAAGGCTGTTGGGCCGACGTTGATCTCTTCTCTTGATGAAACTACTCTAAATTAATAGCCATTGTGGTAATCTTGCATTTCGTGCAAAATTCATCACTAAAGCTTGAAACAATTTCCTATACAAAAAAATCCCACAGGAAGAAATGCATGATGGGAAGGTCCCTATATCTTCTTTTACCTATGCCAGTCAATGGGGTTATTGCACTGATTGAAGTATTTACTTGCTATTTCGGCTAGTTTTGAATAAAAAGGGGCAAAGTATTTCAATGCAAGATATATAAATCATGCCACAACAACCCCAGACCCCTATTTTGAATTATTGAAAAAATATTTATTAAACTAGTTCAACTATTAAAAAAAAGTAATGGATACAAACCGAATACCGAGTTCCATAGTAATCGAATAGGTCTACTGTACAGCCCTTTGTCTGCCTATCTTTCAAAATTAAAATATCGTATTGTCAATAATTTTAATGCGCCCCCTACAATAAACACTTCTAAATATTCCAAAATAAAATGATATAAACATACAATTTCAGAATTGTTTGCATTATTAAGCTTACCATACTCATAATTAACAGCAAAATAGAACTTTGAGGTCGCAAAATAAAGCAACATTTTTCACAACTTCCAAGTTTAATCATGACCTGAAGAATTTTGCATTTTGAAGAAATGCAATGCCCGGGGCATTTATTAAAAACAATACAGTAGACTTATTTGCAAACACCCCAATATGCAATCTAATACCCCGTTCAGACAGAGCCTAAAAGTCATCTTTAGTCGTACTCGAGTTATATCGAGTTCAAAATTCACTTGTGTGTGAACAGTTCAAGTCAAATTAAGTCGTCTTTCAAAAAGTCATCTTACATCGAATTTTCAACTCGCTAAAAAGCAAGTTAAGTCGCGTTAGTAAGTCGATGTTACTCGACTAACAACGACAACCGATGACTTTTCGTATGTGTGAACACCTGATGTCGTAAGTCGAGTTGAATTTGTGTTTACTTCTACAAGGCATTGACCTGGAACAAGTAAATTTCATTTCAATTCGACTTCAAAATCGTAGCGCATGTGTAAACAGTCGTGTAAGTCGAGTTACTTTTCGCTAATCCAAGGTCGTGTTTGAAATTAAAAATGGACTCGATATCAACTTAAGACGACTTTTTAGTGTGTCTGAACGGGGTATTAGCCTAACCTAGGCATTGATCCTACGTCATTAACAAGATCATATATGCTGTGTGCATAATACATCACAAATAACTATAAAATCCAAATAAATGTAAATAAATTTTGGAACATGCCCACATTATCTATTGGTAAATAAAATAACTTCATATATTCTTTTGAAATAATTTATAAAACCGTTCAGGTTTTTACCTAGTGCCACCAACTATTAATTAAAAATCTTATATTAAAAGTCAATTAAAAATCATGACTTTGTATATTTTAGCAATGGGCCTCAATGTTTCCCAATGTGTTAATATTGAAAGTCAAGAAAAATGAATATACGTGTCCAAAACTTTTGACCTTCCAAGAAAAATAGGTTACTAAAACGCGAATTTTCTGCTTCGTATCTCAAAATCATGATCGGAAGAGCACAAATTCATTCAATCGGAATCATATTCACGATTAAATAACCTTTTTGTTTCAAAATATAAACATTCCTAACTATGATCTGAAAACAAATTCACTCATAATCACGATGCATTTTATCGCTCGTGCAAATACAACAAATGAATCACTTCGCCTTTTCAGTTTTATACCATGGAATGCAACTTTCAGTAATTAAAATTTGACGGTAGCATGACTTGACCGGCCTCACCACTCGCCATATAATCATATCATGCCACTAATATCACACATAGTGTATTGATGACCAATAAACCATGAAAATTTGTTTGAACAAGTGCTGAGTGAATGCTTTGAAGTTCAAAAACTTTGACGTAGTTTATACTAGTTAGTAAAATCTGAAAAGAAAACATCCTGATTTTGTCCCCTATTTTACAATAAAAGTCAAAATATCTAGAGCAGGCTTCCTGAAAAATTGTGACGTTATTAGTCTCGCATTTAAATTCAGCTGATTTACATTTAAGCACACAAAATATTCTTATATACAGATGTATAGGGTCCTTCGTGTTCCTACTTTTTAAAGAAAAAAAATAGGTCACAGTATTTTAAGTAAAATGTGGCCACATAATAGACATAATAGCTGGACCTCTGAAGTTCATGGTCAGGAGTAGTTGAATAATTGTAACTGTGTACATTGTGCCAGAGAATTGATGTTACACAATCTATGCTTGTGGAGTAAGAAAAGAAGTTTCCAGGAAAGTGTTCAGTTTGTGATAATGATATGTGCCACGGTTATCCATGAGGGAGGTGAAATTGCAGATGTTTTTGTCAGATGATAGCTCAGTAAATAGAGAGCGGGATCCCAAGCGGGATTTTGGATAAAAATATAAGAACGAATTCAAGATTATATGATGTTGGATGTTTCCCATGATTCACAGTTTGCAATAATTAGAGATAATTTCCAACATCTATATTAATTCACTATCTACTGTAGATATGATGCATGAAATAAAGTCTCTAAACAAAATTGTGTTCAAGTTTTGTGATACCCTATTCACTCGTCTAATTCAACTATTTTACATCTGACAATCTCCTTAAATTAACAAAATTCCCATTTCCAAAAGTTTGACAAATAGTCATACTCTATGACCGACACTTCATTTAAGTTATTTTAACCATTTTTGCACGGTAGTATGAAAGCGCTCAACTGTAACGTGATCTTAATTCAAAGAATGAGTAGTTGAATTGGACGAGTGGATACGGTATCTCATCTTGTATGCCTACCCACATGACTTCATCAGAAAGATGTTCCCGCCGGTGTTCCCGTTTGACAACTTGACCAACTATAAGATTTTTAAAACTCAGATTGACCAGTTACAATAAAAAAAGATCCGAATATCAAAATCCCTATACCCAATCACTGACTGAAATTATATTAAAACTCCCATTTTCAATTTCAGTAAAATTTCAAATTCTACCATTGACAGTCATCACACCACATGGTCTTAATTAATGACCCTGTCAAACTGTCAAAACATGATCTTGCACTTGATAAACAAAAAAGGAAAACCCCAGCTGGAGCCCAGATTGGAGCAATCAATTATCAAGGAAGGAATCAATCCAGAGGCCCTCTTCCTTATCACGCCCTTGGTAATAATGGGTGCTAATGCTTCTCACATACTATAAATAGTAATGGCTCAATGTGCTGCTAATGAGAATTAATTGGGGATCAAGTTCACTGGATGTCACTGCTGTATGGTCATTGCAAGTGACAGGAACCTTAGACAAGCAACAAAGCAAGCCCAGATCAAGATGTATGTGTATCTCCAAAATCAAACTTTGCTCCAAAATCAAGACCTGAGATCCGCATCTCCGTAGACCACTAACACGTAAGCATCATACGCAGAGTGCTGTACAGCAGCTCCGTATCTGATGCCCGTGTAGCCACAGTTTACTGCAAAGCGGCGTACGGAGATGCACATTCATCTGGATTTGCACTATCGTGTAGAGTGCCCCTATGCCATTGATGGGCACAAGTTTTTATGGGTATTATGATATTGAGATATAGAGTTGTTGGATATAATTTTTTTCCCCAAAAATTTCTTGATAGAAGATATTCAATTTGATCTTTCTGCATCTTAATTCTTATGCGTCAAGGTATAGCCCTTTTGCCAACACAGTTTGGACCATTCTGTTGCAGGGGTATGAGTGACCTAAGAGGAACTTTGTATAAAAGAGAGGAAAAAACATTGAAAAATATCAAAATTGGGCTGAAAATGAAAAAGAATAAAATTCTGTCTCAATTTCTTTAAAAAAAAAAAAAAAAGGAGAAATCAGCATAAACAAGATATTTCTGCTTTGTTGCTCTGGTCAAAGGCAGTCAGTTCAGGGTGCGCCCTTACTACAATGCCTCTCTCGCTAGGCGTGGTCAATTTTTGACAGAATAATAATTAAAAATGGAAAACCAGTTAAAATATTTATAATAAATACATGTTACAATTGAAATTTAATTAAGAACCCTCTATGCTATGACGTTATTTCAAAATCAAAATATCAAAAACAAGATAAAGATCAAAATTTCTTGACTTACACAGATTTACGTCACCACTAGTCACGAAATAAAGACAAAGTACATCGTATCAAAGCCTCCAATCGCCAATTTCTTTGAAAAGCACTGATTCATAAAGAACAAACTATACCTGTTGTAAGTTTCGATTGTTTTAGCGCAGATTCTGGTTGTAACGACTAAACACAGGTAGCTCTAATCGCTAATGCTCAGTTGTCTAGCCACAATTAACCACTGGTCATTTGTCCTCAATAAATTAATTCAACAAGCAAATATTACACCTCCATCAATTGTTACACACTTTACACAAGCGCCTACCCCTATCTCTATTTTCTTTTCTTACTTAAACCTATTGTATTGTATGGGTACACTATTGTTTAAAGTGGGCATGCTATTGTTCTCTATTATGTAAAAAGTTTCAAGCACTTCTCTAGGTGAATAGAAACCCAACTCATTTTCGTATCTTGAGGCTACCAGATTTTTTCAGGTGATTAACACTCAAATTTCTTTTGTTATTTTAATTGAATTTCTAATACTTCCATTGATGACTAATATGAAACAATTGGCGTTCGTTAATGAAGAAGAATGAGCCAACTTATATTTTGTTGGTTACGTGCACTTTCTTTTCATATAAATACATCAAATAGTAAGCCGACCCAACCTCTTGAAACTTGAGTTCTGGGTGTTTCTCATTTTAGATACTATAGTAAAGGAGGTTTTATATCCGAGTCTTAAGATCTCCACCTAACTTATTGATCATGAAGGCATGAGATCAGGACTAGTGACCCCAATGAGGAGCTTCCCACTCCTTCCACCACTGCTTACTGGATTCTATCCACAATCAAGTCATGACTTCCACATGAATTTGATTTTCGGATCCTGAAATCCTACATACACCTGCTCTTGTAGGTTTTCCTCTGAGTATCGTTTTCATTCTAATAAGCGCCCACCCAAGTTTTTTGGGTGAAACTTGGTACCAATAAGTTGCATTCAGTTAGTTCTTATTGATAAACTCCAACAAAATATTTGTTCTTTTCATTTTATTGATGTTTTTTTTGTGTATTTAGGACAATTTTTTGCTTTGAAAAGGGATTATTTTAACTCAGAATTTATCCTGTCAGTTTCAAAAATAAGGACCCATGCAAAATGACTTTTTTTAAGCCCGGGCGGTTCTTGGAATGAATACGGTACTTAAGTTTCTCCTGAATCTGAAGTCAAAATTCTGTTCTATACTGATCTCAATAACGGTACGTGCTTGAGAGGAAAAATATGTTGGGCCCACATTTTTAGTTGAACTTAAACATTTATCTAATAATGAAATATCATTTCACTACAGCAAGGATTTCAAAAAAAAATGGGGAGGAGGAAAGACGTAAATGTGAATTGCACTGTGAATTTTATGGAAGTTTAAGGTCTTGCCAATTATTTCAATTCCCCTTGATCAAAGATCAAGTGCACATTGTATTGGCTCATAAATAGATTTGTAAAGTACACATCAGGTCATTAAAACCCATTATCAAGGGGAAATTTATGTAGTAACAAGATAACTTTACTACTGTAAGATGAATAAAACATTCTTTAAAACATGGTGATGGAGATCTGGAATGGTACTATCCAGAGTTTTACAAGTTATATTGGAAATTGAGATTTCAACTATGTTGAAAACAAGATGAAATTAGTCCATCTATATAGTTTGCTTTCGAGGTCATCGAGATGGAAAAGAAGAAATGTGAAAGAGTCATGTGACAAACAAACTAAAACAAACAAATAAAATGTCACTTTTACAAACCTTTGGAGAACTGGACTTCTCTCCCGACCTCTTTGGACTATAAATACTGCTACATCCAGCATAAGCAATGCCTACTGGCTGGATCAAAGACTGAACAACATTCCACGATTGTTCCTTCATATCTAACATTGGTATAATTAATAAACATCAGTTTCCATCAGACGATCAGTGCATGAGATCATCAGAAAGAAAGTCTCTTTTTTCTTGGTAAAAATTGATCAAATTTCATCTGATTCCATGAAGATTATTCTCAAAGGGCTATAATTCCACAATGCATTCCACCATCTCAAAACGCATATTCCATAGATAAAACATCCCAAAGTTTGCAAAGAATAAAAACTAAATTGATGCATGCCATATACAAAATTTCTGAATACTACTACAACATGTGAACAGTTAGGCAACAACAAATCTGAATGTCAAGCGATATCGTACACTGTACAATGCAAACCCATTGTGGATGCAAAGACGGTGAGAACTTCCACAAGTATCAAAGCAAACCCAAATGCAGCGGCAGATGAACTTGTAAAGCTTTATCCCGAGGCAAAATCCACACAAAGGCCTCGGAAGTGAATGGAGTCAATGTTTCCTGGTGCCAGCAAGCTTTAATGCTTCCTCCCAGGTCTCCAGCGATACCCCTATCACAATCCCGTCAAAAGCGTTGAATCTGAACTTCAAAAAAGATGCAAAAAACTTCTCATTTGCTTGTAACTTTGCTAAGCAAGCATCTATATACAAATAAATCACAGCTAACCAAACTTGGGAGTAAATTAGTCAATGAGATGGTAAACCTATGACTCAACATTTAGAAAATCATCCAAGCTAAACAAGTGCAAGTTCACTCACCACTACAAGCTTGTACCTATACTCATCATAATATTATTATTGAGCTACCCCTCTGACTGTGTGAAAATAGAAGTGCCCAAGGCACAAACTTGTGTTGCCCTGTGCAAGATTTTGTTTTTCAAAGCTATAAACCTTAAATTTCAAGTCAAATTACATGCATTTTAACGAGAAAGAGGTAACTGGAAAGTATTGAATTTCATCCTCTATGCACTGATTTGAAAATATGAATGAATTCAAATATGATAAATTCAGTCCTCAAGGATTAAACTTTTATAAATTGTCAGAATTTTGATCTAGAAACACTTCAATCACATTTATAACAATAGGGCTATTCCAAATCAAATTAGCTGCAGGGTTGGACTGTACTTGGTAACTGAGGGACTTTTTATGATAATTACTTTATAAACGCTTAGTTAATTCGAATTGGACCTATACAAATGGTCGCCTGTTTGCGTATTATGAATGGTTTTGAGTCACGCTTTTACAGTCAAATTGACCGAAAAAGAATACAGAAGGTTCAATAGTCTCGGAAATCTGAGTTACGAATGGTTTAATACATATGCGGCAGAAATGAAAAACAATAGAAACTTGTAAAAATGAATAACTCAATTCAATCAGCGTCTAATTTAGCATTGCTTTTTCCAACTTTCAAATCCACAAATTTTCAGGCTAAATGAACATGAGGTGAATGAACTGACACAAAATACAGCTGGCATGGCATATTCAGCCAAATTTTCATCAGAAAGCTGTATGTTTTGATTATACTGATCAGATCAGAATTGGTCATTATCAATGATTATTGACATATAATAACTCTACATCAGAAGTGATGAACAAAACACAGTCACTTGGAAGTAAAAGTTCCATGGGCAACATAAAATTGGGACCTACAACCTTGCATTTATAGTAAATGGGGAATGTGAGGTGCAGTTACACAAATTTGAATTGCATTAATTTGAATAAATATGTATTACAATGAATTAATGTTTAATTTTGGAAAAGTGTATTTTACGGCCCTTTAAAAATTTGACTCTAACCCTTTGACTAACCCTATAAACCTTCAAACTTTTAGATGGAACCTTAGGAACACACGGTTACACACTGTAAAACAAGAAATATTTGCTAGCAATTTAATTTCACCAATACCACACAAATTACAGCAGAGGCTGTCAAATTTAATACAGCAAATACGATGCACTATTTTGTGCCATGATGGCCAAAAAGTCAAAATTTAAAGAAGTAGAGCCTATTTTCCCTCATAACATGTCTAAGGTTTTACAAATTCAATTTACTTTCATAAAATCAAGTAAACATACTAGGGGAAAAGTAAGTTTCTTTGACCAAAATTTAGGCCATGATCACACTAACCTTGAGGTCCTTGGTTCTGATATCTTTTTAAAGTCTTTATTTACAAACATACACATGAAAATTTATGTTTTTACAGTTCCTTAAAAATGTTATATTGGAATATGGATGCGAATTGCAAGTCAAGGCACTTTATTGCCAATGTTAAAAATAATGACATCATTATGATATGATTTCATTACATGAAGAAAACAATTGCATTCATTATCTTTAAGTAATGATGTCATCATCAGACAAGAAAAAATATAAAAACTTCCTTTTTTTCCAAGTACTTTTGGCTCAAATTTACTGACCCTGCAGAGATGCATTAATGCGTGATTAATCACTAAAATAAAGGGTCGTTTGTGTGCGCATTAGTATTACTAATCTAAGAATCCAACCACAACAACCAAGATTACAATAAGCTGGAAACACAGGATCCTATTCAAGGGATCCGATATCCTTGATTTTGTTTGGTTTCCATAACTTTTGTTTCATAAATAATGAATCATAGCCAATGGGGTTAATTCCACTTCAAACACAACTGACATGCCCCTTAACTTGACTAAATAACTTTTACCCCTTTAGTTCTATGTCTAGAATGGTTTCGTGAATATTGAAAAGAAATAAATGTTCCTGAAATTGAGAGAACACCCAAGTGATTGATTGATGGACTGACTGATTCGAGTGGTTGAGTGAGTGAATGAGTGAGTTAAGACATGAAGACTGGATCTTTTGAAAGAGTGCTCGATCCCCTTGAAAGAGCATCTTCTCACAGAACCCAGTACTCTTGAGTTTCATGCAAGGTAAGCAGCAAATCCTAGTTGTCATCAGGCACATTTATCATTGTGTTTTTAAGTCTATAAGTTTCTATAACCTAGCCCTTGTTTCAGGCTCTCAAAATGTTCAATTTAGTGTATCATGTCTGGTACTCTCTGTGTCGAACTAAAATCCAAGTGAAAATCTCAGCTGGACGTGCTGCCGGGCTCATTGCTGGGTCCGTGGGAGGGGATATCAGGGGAACGGTATTAGTTCTACAACAACCTAAATTGATCAAATCAATGAACCAATATTTATGTTCACCTGAACAAATTAGTAAATTACCACATACAGAAGTAAAAAACACCCAGGTGACAATCACGGCTGACAGTGACAAATGAGATCATTGTCATCACAAAATGAAGATCACAAAGACAATCACACTACAGGTCTTTCTTGAAGTTGATTAACAATGTGGTAGATAGGGTGTTGTCAAAAACCAATTCATGCCATACAAAATCAGCTTTGTTTGGACTAATTGGAGAATTAGGTGCTGTCAAAGACTCAATTCATCTTCTACAAATCAGCTTTGCTTCCTCATTCTTATGTTGTCAATCTCAAGATGACAATTAAATGATGTTCAATTGATTTGTGACCGTCCTTCACAAAATAGCTGCAAATGCAGTCTCTTGTCAATTTAATTTTATATATTTACAAAGACCAAGTTATAACGATTAACCCTTTGAACCCTGGCCATTCCACGTGTATCTGCACCGCTGACCCGGGCCAACCCGAAAGTTAAAAAACACAATATAACCCCTACACTTACTTTGATTTTGATTTCCCTTGCTTTATTTTTTCATTTTACAGTTGTCTTAATTGTTAAAATAACCAGCATTCACAAAAGATTACTATTTTTGACATTTACGTTGTAGTGTATGGGCAAAGCCACATTAGTTGAAAAATGTAAACAAATTTACAAAAATGTGAGGACTTTTTCACCTCTGTCGAGTAAACAAGAGCAAAATGACCCATTAACCATGGGTTCAAAGCTTTATATCTTTTGATATAAATAAGACCATTTAAAATTGTCAACAGGCATTGGTAGTTACAATTTTAAACAAAATTAATGAAGTTTAACCAAAACAAAGACATAACATGAATTATGTAAATTTTGGGTTGGATAGAAAATACTTGGAGATTACATGATTTTTCTTGGTAATTATAATGTTGGAATGTTTCCAAGCTCCAATAAATACATCTTTTTATGCACAAGTAGCCAACCACCAAGAATTTTAATGTTTTATAATATGTTTTACTTTCCAAACTTTAGTTTATGTTCAAGATTATCTGGTCTACTATTTTTCCAACTAAAAGGCCTACGTAATACTCTGGTGAAGGTCTGATACAGATGCGAGAATCGTGAGAGCATGTCTGTGAAACGCACAAAAAATGTGAATAAAATGGGCCAAATTGTGATATAAGTATAATGCATGTTTGTAATAACCCAACTTGCCTCCGAATAAGCAGTAAACAGGAATATCGATTATGAA
The DNA here is from genome assembly GCA_000969725.1 of Ophiothrix spiculata. NCBI lineage: Eukaryota > Metazoa > Echinodermata > Ophiuroidea > Amphilepidida > Ophiotrichidae > Ophiothrix > Ophiothrix spiculata. The sequence continues at coordinate 13,522 of JXSR01S012354.1, read as the reverse complement.
ATAGGCACTAAAGTGCAGCTGAGGCAGGTCATACTCGGTGGCTTGCCGTCAGTATGACCTGCCATTGGACCATGATGCAGTTCCGTGATACAAGAGATCAGGAGAAACGGAAAACTTTTTGTTTGATGTATTCGGATTTACATACTTTTAAGTGTTTGGGAGTTAGGCAAAAACAAAAAACAAGTTTGTTTCCTGTGCGCCGCGCGCATTTCGTCTTGGCGTCATTATTTGCGCATTTAATTTTTTTATTTGATATTTTAGAAAACGAAAATCAAAATAGCCAATTTGATAAAAAGAACGAGGAAAATTGTAAAATTTTTACTAAAGAAGTGTTTTCTTTTCAACAAAAACTTGAAACTGGACAGGTTTCTTACTGAAAAAATCATCACCCATGCGGATTTTCGATTAAAATTTGCCTTAGCACCTCTTGAACAATAGAAAAAAAAGAAAACAAAATAAAATAAAAAAACGCATTTCGCATTTAGGTTTTTTGACCACCGACAGGAAACAAACTTGTTTTTTGTTTTTGCCTTACGGCAAACAAACCAAAACAACTGTTATAACGGAATTTTAAGCTTTTGAACTTCATTGCTAATGAAAGCAATGGTGCAAAATATAACATGTAATCCAAGTGATGAGGAACTTGTGCCTTACTAGCTAATTGCCCAACATTTAAGGTGGAGGGCAATTATAACGGCCACAATGTCTTTTTGGGCAACTATTTCATGATATCAAGCATAAAATATACCGGTACCAACGCTTCATGTCATATGACCCAGAAACTTTCAATCAAATAACCAGAATATAAGTATGTGTTATGTAATATCCTATATCAGATTTGGTATTCCGAAAGGCAATAACAAAGTTACTTATTTTAAAAATGGCATTTTCCATAAGTATCACAAAGTTTCCCCACTAATTATCACCTAAACCATGACAATTCGCTCCAAAGATGAATAAACTGCTAAGTCAATTTCTAAATCTTCAATATAAAGAAGATTTTGAGTCATTTGTGAATACTTGACAAATTAGCCCTGTCACAGTCAATCGCCAACATTACCAAAATCACTTCGAAACTTGATTAGTTTTTACCGCTTACAATGAAATTTCATAACACACAAGGAAAAATTTAAATTGTCAATTATCATGAATATTGACATCCAGAATAGGTATAAAAGGAGCTATAATTTGCTAATGAAAACGTTGGAATTTAGGACGATTGCATTTTTGGGGTCACATGAAGTTCCACATGGTCTTCACACCAAACGAGACCATAAACCTTTGGTTTTGAAATAAGCACCCATTAATCTTAAGAAGGTTTGCAATTAATTTTGATAAATCAAAAATAAATTTATTGTTTACATATTGAATGTTATGAAGCTATAAACCTTCACAGCTCTCAGAATCACGTTTGAATCCTAAAGCAATGTTATATGATAAATCTTCGTTTTATTATCAAATAAAAGAGTATAATAACAATTTGTTTTGATAATTTGGCAGCTCATAAAAGAACATTGGGAATATTGAATGTTTTCCCATTAATCTAAATGACAAGCTTTGTATATAAATTGTTTTTTTAACGAGTGAAGATAATTCAGTCATGCTGGTCACGTGTACGCAATACGCATGCATTATAATGTGATCAAAAATCATTTGCTGTTGTAGCATAGAAATACCGTACACGCTGCAGCAGTTATGACGTTTAATAATAATTATCATGTAGCCTATAGTGCAATCTGTCTCCAAAAGGGGGAAAACAGCAAAATTCTGAACTAAAATAGCGTGACTTCATATTTTACAGAAAAGGGCTCTGCGGGCTATAAGTCATAGTGAATTCAGAAGCCATTCAAATCCACTTTTCATTAAATATAATCAATTGAAAATTTATGAGCTTTGTAAAATAGATATTGGGACATTCATGTATAAATATTGTAATAATCTGTTACCTTCAACTTTTAATCAAATGTTTACAACTAATGCAGATACTATATTTGCCAGTCACTTCAAATGTCCTAATAATAAACTTGAATTTGGTAAGGAAATCAATTTCTTATCTTGAAGTGGAAATATGGAACGATATTGTTGACGATATTACAAATTCTGATAGTATTTAATGTTTTAAAGATTCTTACAAAATGACCTAATTTCCCATTATGATACTGTACTGAGACCAATTGTTTAAGCCTAGATGTTTTTGTAAAAAAAAATGTATGCAATTGTAAAGACAGGCCTTCGGTCTATTTTCCAGTCCTCCTCCACATTGTTGTTTCAGTTGTATTCTCTTATGTAAATACTGTTATCATTGCAATTGTGGAAAAAATAAAATGTTATGTTATGAAATTAATAATCACAAAATTCACTTATTGATTAATTAATTGGATTCATAGAGTTCATATAAAATGTTCTACAATAAGATTATATCAAACTCTTTAATCCTTTTTATGAGGTGCTTTATGAAATCGATGAAGAAGGTGAAGGTTTTATTTTTTATTACAGTTATGTACTCTAAACTCAGAGCTGTATCTTCCTCTGCATACAGGCTAGGCTTACTATTGTGCTCAGACAGAAATGAGCCTAGTGTTAGATTTAGTTCAGGTATCTTATCCTTTGTGTGTATTTAATCTTTTTAGAAATATAGAGCACTAGCTGTCTAATTTTACTAAAAATCCCTAGATGGAGTTATTTATCAAATTTGTATCTCATTCTTACCCCATTCCAATTGAGC
>JXSR01S012353.1:31408-42528 GCA_000969725.1 Ophiothrix spiculata | reverse complement strand
TATCACATTTTACCCTTCTGCCGCTATTGGTCATTCGGGGGAAACTGATGGTTGTGCCCCCCCACTCAAAAAATCCTGGGCACGCCACTGGATAATACTGTGATTGTAATGGATAAATGTATACGTACATTGGAAGCGATAAGTACTATGTGATACAATTGAATCTAAGCCGAATTATTGCATTTAGAATTGTCAGAATTGCATCAGAAGGGCTCCTGAATGGGACGGCTATTTTAAGCGATAATTAGTTCTGTTAAAATAGTACCCTGCTGTGGATTTTGCAATAGATGCAAATAGTACAATGATACATATACTTTGATTGGTTGGGTTTGTGTGATTTGGTATGAGTACATGTCAGATTTAGAGGGGAGATGACAGACTTGATGCCTACACTGTCAAATGCAATGGCGTCATCAGCCATGGGGTGCAAATTGAGGGTATTCAGGTCCACTCGAAACCAGCTTTGAATGCCAAGATTTTGTTGTGTGTAGCGATAAACCACACAAATTTACTTTATGAAAACTTATTCATGCATTGCGACACAATTAGACCAACTTGTCATTGGTAAAATCCGAATACCCCATTTGATCTCTATGATTGAATCAAAAGGCACCAAGTCTGGTATCGCCCATCTATATCTATGGTACATTCTATGTACCAATGGTACATGTAAGCTACCATTGGAACTATAGGCTATATTAAAACAATAATTTATTGGACAGTGTAAACAAAAATCCAGAGTGCATCACCCCATTGTTTGTAAATGCAACCCCTACCCTGGAGTTTGTTTTATATTGTCCAATAAATCTATATTTTGCCTAGAATACATGAATGCTGCTGTTATGCGTTCAAATATATACATCCACAAACAATATGTGAGCTGTCATATCAAAACATGATATTTGCTGGAACCTACTTATTTCTCATTTCGAGCTACCAATAACACCAAGTTACTCCATACCAGAAATTGGATATTCCTTTTAATTGGTGACCAATAGTTTAAAATGGCATCATGATGTGACAGGCCCACACTGTACAATCTACGTATATATTTGATCACCCTTAACAAGAAATATCCATCTTCAAGTATCCTGGGCCTAACATTGTGTTTTTGGTTTCACAAAATGAAAAAAATGTTGGTTCTGACAAAGGGTCATGTTTTGATATGACAGATCGCATATAGATTGTCATTGTCATTGGCAACATTACAACTAATGACATTAAAGTGATACAATTACAAAACACTAACTTTTGATATCTTAAATGACACTAATTACCATCTATAAACATCTAACAAAGTCAGATGAACAAATATTTTTTCCATACTTATTACATAGCTAAGTATTTGAAATATTTCTAATTGGCGAATAGACAGCCTCACATTTATCTAAGTTCTAATTATTTACAATAAATGCCATGAAGGGCAAAATAAAAATATCAATATGTACAACTTCTTGTACCATTACAAGCAATAAATATTAGCAACTCTATAGTGTATGATAATATATTGGTCACAATTTATATGGGTGATAAGAATAATTTGGTCACGTATAGGAGAGATGGACCTGCAAATGCATGCAGACCCCAAATATCATGATCAGTGTTCCTGCTAAATGAGACTGAAAATTGGCACAGTAGGTTTTTGCAAATGTGTGAGGAAGATTCTTTTTTCTGCTTTACCCAATTTTCATCTTTGGCCATTGATTTTGGTGCAAGCACCTCTTCAACAGGGAAGACTTTGTTGAATGCTGGGTGCACTGCTTATGTAAATCATGTATGCCTTGGAAAACATTTGCATGTTTGAGCCTGTTCAGAAGTAGGATGTTCTGGTTTTATATAAACTTACAACAGATTTCAAAATTTGTTTTGAATAAACACTTTAAGCATCTTTTAAAATTCTTCTATCAAAATTCTGAATCTGCACTTCTCAGGCATGCAAATACGTTCCTGTAACAGATAACACAATTGCACAGAAAAACATTGAAATGGCTACATTGATCACAAAGACTGTAAAATCACAAATTCATGTATGTGCTGTTAAATTGTAGACACAGCAGTTACAAACAATTCTTAGTCCATACTGGCTTTATCTAGTCAGCAAAAATGTGCGTGACAAAGTATGAGAAGCTAGTCATATTTTCACAGATAGTTTATCCATGATAAAATGGAGTAAAACCTAGCAGATACACCATCTGTTCCATCCTGGCAAGACATCTGAATCACCAAATATATAACAATGCCAACTGACTATGCCAGGAAACACACACCATATGTGACCAAGTGAAGCTATAATTGTCATTTTATCATTATGAGCATTTCCACACTGTAATTGCAAGATTGCCACCGAAGAACAGATAGAGTAGAGCTTTAACTTCATGTGTGAGTTCAAATCCGTATCCTTCGCCTACGATGGCGTGCCATGAGGAGCCAAACTTCTTGTCCATGGTTTCCTTGATCATTTTGGCTGCATTCTGTGTGAATGAAATCAAGAGAAATGAAGGTATTGATGAGTACAGGAGCGGAAAAATGTTGTTAAGCTGCGATCACATATAGAAGTATATGGCATTCATTATAATACGTTCCCTGGGAAGGTACTCATATTTGACATTGACGGGTAATTATCCCCTTTCACTAAGAATGAGTGCTTCCTTCGGGCGCCTCCTCTGGGAGCATATAGCGAATACCGTACACCGGATACTTAAATTAACACATTCACAATTATTCTATTGACCGGCATTTAAAAATCGTGACCATCCATTATGAACCTTTGGTAAAAGTCAGCATTTTTCATTTTGAGCAACTGTACAAAAACACATTAGGTCACATTCTAAAAATGTGATTTTTGCAATATGAAATGTTCATACATTCCTTGAACTCTTAGCAAAATATCAGCTTTCATATCAACTCCATAGATGCAGATGAATTGGATTTTGCATTTAAATGTCACCATTATAGCCATGCAGGATTTAGCACAACTATGGCTTGTGGGGTTCTTATCTATTGACTGCTCCAAGGCACAATGTCACTTTCTTATGTAGGTCACAATTAAAATGTGCTTATTATCTACCACTGTACACACAATATTGATCCCTTTGCTTGTTTTTGCAATTGCATTTAATAGCACAATTTTGCAATGGTCTTTATTTTCGGTGCCACTGTGAATGTTGTAAAATAGATCGCATAAACGTAATCATCTAATATGTTTTTGCTAAGAAGTTTAGTATTCTTGGTTGACTAACGGTTCACACTTTTTGACCTGATTTTTCACACATTTTTAAGAAAGTGCCACGCTTTTTGCCATTTTAAATCACACTATAACCTGGTGCTTAATTTAATGCTAAGAATTAAATGGATTAAAATGAGGGACTTCATGAATTGCTTAAAGCAATACTACTAAGATCTATGGCCATGCGTCGTAAGCTGGCACCAATATGCATTGCACAGTGATTTTTGGAGTATTTTGCTCCTTTCGAGTTTGAAATTTCAAAAACTTTTTAACTAAATATCCCACCCTATCAAAAGTATACATTTTCTTAAAGGAAATTGACCAAGGAATCTAAATATGACATTGAAAAAGTGTCTACAGGAGGTAGGGTTAAGATGTCAGCTTTGAGAATATTTGGATTTTTTCTTTAAATTTTCATTTTCTTCTATTTGCATATCACCAAACCCTCTACTGCTACCCTCCCATTCTTATCTGATTTGAAATCCTCATATAATTCCCCTCCAGAAAATGTATACTCTACTTAGGTCTTACTTATTACATTGAAGATAATTCAAGTTGAATTTGTGTAAAATTTTGGGCGTTAAAATAATATTTTAAAGTTAATATTTTCAGATCTGACATACAAACCCTACCTCCTAGACTTTTTTAAATGCCATATTTGGATTCCTTGTGAAATTTCCTTTCAGAAAATGTATACTCTTTATGGTGGGATGTTTAGTTCAAATTTTATTTTTATTTCAAGGTTGAAAGGCACCAAAAACTGTATAAAATCACCACGCAATGCATATGTATGCCAGTACCAGGTAGATTAATCATAATTTTAATGTAAATATTAACAATTCTTCATATATCCAATATTTTCACATAAAAATAAGTAGCTAGATGGTTTACTTTTAAAATAAGACCAAAATGATGAGTTTGTGTCACTCAGTTTGACCATTTTGATGTATCATTCTCCATAGACTTAATTTGTACACACTGCTTCTGCAACCCCCGCTTCCGCCACATCCTCCACCCTTGATGTTCCCAAATCAAAAGAACATAGTTTCAACACTTTAGCTCTAAATTAATGAATTTATCAAAAACTTGTTTTGCTACCGGAAAATGGCTAAAGAACAACTGTGTGCTTTCCTATACTACTACATGTCGTATTAAATTCGGGATCCCTTATTTGAAACAAATAGCCAGAACAGAAAAAGTAAGCATACTTAAAAAGCAAAATTGATTGAAGGGTATCTACCGAAGACAAAGCCAATAAGCTAAAAAATCACAAACATTGGGTGACAGGGGGCGCTTCATCTTAACACTTTATAGTATTGCTTTAAAGCTTACCTCGTTATTGTTAGCAAACTTTTCACATGCCGTCACACAAAGCTCCATAGTTTCTGTTCTCATTTCTTCATTCATGTCAGAATGCTGTCAAAAAAAAATTGAAGATGACAGATCAAAACTTGTCAGTAATATGATACAATATAAAACAACATTTTTATCATCAAAGGAACTCCAAATCTTGGACACAATGATTATAGGTTAATAAATGCGCATTTCATACGTGAGTGAAATGAGACAAAATCAATGCAACACGCCCAGTGCATTGTGAAGATCCACTGCACTCCGCATACTTTATATCCTTGCGTTCTGATTGGCTAGGTGACACACGGAGCACACATACGCGGAGTGTATGAATTCTGAAGCTTTCACAACACACAGACCACTCTTTTTAGACATGAGCAATGTTGTATCACTTTACTTCAAAATCTACCTGTGTTGTGCGTATATCCTCGACCATATGAGGTTGCACAATAATGGAAGAAAGAAAGAAGTTAAAATGGATGTTTAAACAGCTAGCTCATAAACAGAGTTGGGCAAGTTTGGGTTTATGATGATACAACAAGGTGGTAAAATTAACCACAGCATTCCTCCTATTAGTACTGTCATTTTGGTTTGATTGGCAAGAAACGCATTGATAATTGCCTATCAATGAAATTGACTTGCAAATTTCAATCCTGTGAAACACAGTTGATTTGCATGTTAGATGATTTGGCTGAAGGTTTTGACAGCCAATCACAGATCGACATGGTCCTATTTGACTACCAGAAGGCCTTTGATAAGGTTTCCCACCGATATCTGCTTAAGAAAGTCCAGCACTATGGTGTTACTGGCAAGACTATAAGCTTAGACTGGATTGCCGACTTTCTCCACTCTCGCACTCAGTCAGTCCTTGTTGATGGTCAACAGAGCAGTGAATCTCACGTTTCATATGTAAGGGGTTCTTCAAGGCAGCGTCTGAAGTCCCTTATTGTTCCTCATTTACATAGATGGCCTGCCTGAGTGCCTACATTCCTCAACAACAAGATTTTTTGCTGACGATAGCATAGTGTACAGGCACATTTCATCACCATCCGACAGCATGTGTCCCTGCAGAAAGATATGGAGTCCTTAAAAGCTTGGGAAGACAAGTGGCTCATGCGCTTTAATGCATCTAAATGCCAGGTAAATATGCATAACCAACAAACGTAAGCCTATCACTGCCACATACACTATCCATGGCCAGATATTGGAGACTGTCGGCTCAGCCAAATACCTTCACCATATGTATCGACTCCAAGTTGACTTTCAACAATCATGTCGATGCTATCACAAAAAAGCAAACTTCACAAAGGCCCTCGTTTCAAGGAACCTAAGCGACACTAGCCAGAAGGTCAAAGAAGCAGTGTACACCACATTTGTACATCGGACAATTGAGTACGCAGCTACTTCATGGGATCCCCATACTCGGCGTAACATTTTAGATCGAACAGGTTCAACACAGTTCGGTATGATTTGTTATGGGTGACTACAGCAGAACCAGCAGTGTCACAGCTATGGTCAATATGTTTGGTTGGACCTCTCTACAAGATCGATGTCTTCAAAACCGCCTGCTTATAGCATAAGATTCGCTACCGCCTAGTTGACATACCATGGAGTAAATACTTTGTCCATCTATTTACACGTACATGTACTTCCACCAGAGGGATTGTCCCTCATACAAGTTCTTCAGTTCATGCTAGTTCCTTTTTCCCACACACCATCCAGGACTGGAATCAGCTACCAATCGATCCAGCTGCATATCAACCCAGGCTTGACACATTCAAAAGTGCCATGAGGGATCTTCACCTTGTCAAAGTAAACTTCTCAGTACATGATTTACTTTTAATCTCAATACAGTTTTTCTTGCACCTTTATAATTAAGTTCTGTTGGCACGACACATCCCATGCGTAAGGCCATTCACAATTAATTCCTAGTTTCCTGTTGCAAGTTGAAAAAATAGAAGGTGACTTTTAATGATAATATTAATTATCCATTATTTTCTTTGAGAAATGTGATCGCAACATATTGTTATCCCGTTTTAACCAGGGTTTGATTTAATTATTTTACAACTTCTGTTGATTTTATATTCAACAACTCACCGTATCTTCTTATTATATGGGAGCGCGCCGTTGTTGATGACACATGATATAGCGTACACTGAGGTGCGTTTACGCAGTACATGTACGTCTGTGCACTGTTCATCGTGCATCGGAAACTTGAGTATACATACAAGGACTGGCGTTTGGGAACAATTTAAAACGACAAAGCAACAAACATATAATAATTTATTAACTAGCATTTTGCTTCAGATTCTGCTAGATATTTGTTAAAGATGAATTGATTATTAAATTAAAAACATTTATAATTTAATTTGTACGTTTTCAGGAAGATTTTCGTTTTTGAAAGGCATTCAAACCCGCTGTAACAGAGTTGTTAATCGCCAATCAACAATTCTGCATCTGATGCATCAGCGTATTTTTATCACGCTCTTTAGCCACCCTCGCACGATAAAAATTGGTGATGAACTGTAGCGTGTTTGAATACCTAATTTATGTGACAGTGTAGGTATGTTCTTTTGTTATTGATCATCATGATTGACATGATACAATGTAGAAGTGAGTGTGATCCATTTAAGGTTAGAATGACACTGAAAAATAAACTTTATAATAAAAGTTTATTAATTCTAATTAAATTTCATTTAGAAACCAAATGAAAAAAATAGATCATGTTCCAAATGCAGCAGATCAAACCGTTTTTCAAAAGGGGTGTTATTTGTTGCATCATGGACGGACAAAATGCAGAACTTTTGCTCTAATAGGGCATATCTCATCAGTTGATGAACTAAGCAAATAAAAAAGTACTGATTCATAATAATAAAATAACAAAACTACTGCAAATCACGCCATTCGGTGCATATATTTTTGTCTAATCATGCTTTGACGCCCTATTTTTTCATTCTCTCTTTTTTTCCTTTCCTTTTTGCGCCCCTGCCTCCTTTGGTCTTTCCTTTCTGCCCTCTTTCCATTTTTTTCTTTTTTTTCCCCTCCTTTCTTTTGTCTTTCTGTCTTTTCATTTTTTCTTTCCTTTCCCTTCCTTTTCTTTCCTTTTTGTGCCTATCCCCTTTTCTTTTATCTTTCCATTACTTCCCCTTTCTTTCCTTATTTGCAACCCCTCCTTTCTTCTGTCTTTTCATTTTTCTCTCCTTTTTGCACCCTTCCCTTGCCTCCTTATCCTTTCTGTTTTGCACCCCCTCCATCCATTTTTTCTCTTTCCTTTCCTTCTGCCCTCCTGCTTTCCTTCTTTTATTTCCCTTTATGCGCCCCTCCATTTTTCTCTTCTCTTTCCTTTCTTTTTCTTTTTTGCGCCCTCCCTCTTTCTCTACCCTCTCTCTTCTTTCCTGTTTCTTTTTCTTTCCTTTTTTGCCCCTCCTTCTTTAGTGTCTTTTCATTTATTCTTTCCTTTTTGCGCCCTCCTTTCCCTTTCTATACTTTTTGTGCCCCTTTTCTCTTTCCTTTCTTTTTGCGCCCCTCCCTTTTTCTCTTCTCTTGCCCTTCTTTTTTCTTTCTTTTTCTTTCCTTTTTTGCGCCCCTCCTCCTTTCTTCTTTTTTTAGTTTTACTTTCCTTTTTGCGCCCCTCCTTTCCCGCTTTCTTTTTCTTTTCTTTTTGCGCCCCTCTCTCTTTCTTTTCTCTTTCCTTTCTAAATTCTTTTCCTCTTTCCTTCTTTTTCTGTCCTTTCTGCGCCCTCCCTTTTTCTTTTCTCTTTCCCCTTTTCTCTCTTTCTTTTTTCCCTTTGCGCCCCTCCCCTTCTTCCCCCCGTTTTCATTCTTTTGTCTCTTTTTTTCCTCCCCTCCCTCTCTTTTTTCTTTTTTCTCATGCAAATTTTAGGTACTCAACTAGTTTTAAAAGTGTGATGAGGGAAATAGACAAGTAAACATGATCATAATTCATATTTTTAGAGACAAAATGAAGGTATTCACTTATTTTTTAGCTAGTTCATTGTATAAGAGGTTCACAGTAACTATCACAAGTTCCAACTGAATTCAAAATGAAAGTAGTATACTGATTTTCAAATATTTAGGGATTAAATTGTGCTGTAACAGACTAAATATGATGAAATAATCTCTTACAAATCATTGCAAATCATATTAAATTACTTTATTTTTGGTGTATTTCTTACCAAATGAAGAAAATTGTAACGCGAGTACCGGTAACAGAAATTTTATCGGCAATTTGCCATCAACAATCTTGTCTATTGCCATTATTTTGTATTCAATGCGATGGTTTTGAAGTTTACAAGACTGTGCAATAGAAATATGATGAAAATTATAGGAGTAAACCTATTAGGCCACTTTCAAATGAGTGGACAAATCGGTAACACGAGTAACGGTAATGCGAGTAACGGACCTTAAGCTTCCCACTTTTTCCATGTTAAGTAGTTCTGCAGATTTTACTGTATTGTTTCGCACTTCAATACCATGGGTATTTTATAAATACATTCAATTGCTTTTAAGCCTTTTTATTTTGAGCACACAAGTAAATCAAAGTTGTGTTAATTTTAATTGCCATGTCCAAAAAAGGTAACGCGAGTAACGCTTTTTTGTATTCAGTGCCATGGTCACATACTTTGACAGAAAGTTTCGTTGTTGCTACCAATTGAAAGTCGTGACTGTAAGTTTTACATGTATGTGTGAAAGATGAAGGAAGTAGTTCACCTTTTGTAAGAACTATACAGCACTTGAAAGACAGGCATGACTTTCACTTTGAAGAAATACTTCGCAAGACTTCATTTGTTGAAGCAAAACGCGAAGGGTTTGAGAATGGCCTTTCATAAAAAAAAACTGACAGTGGTGAGAAAAACTGAAAAAGTGCGTACAATTAGGTAAAACGCTCCAAAATAGGCTGAAAATAAATAAAAACCCACAAATTTTGGCAACCAAAAAAAAATGAATTTCTTTTAAAAACTGAAAATTCTCATGCCTTGAAAGAGGAAATGGCGCAAAAATGTAACAACACCACCTTTCTAGCATACCCACCTAATGATATGCCACCATATAGGAAGAAGCGGACCTACGTCATACGCAGCGGTTACGCAGCACAGAGGTCTAAAAAATTAAATAGCTCGTGTTGAACTTCGAGCGCGGTGAAAACAATCAATACTTCAACCAGTAATCACGTCATTTTCTTTCTTTTTTAGCCAGACGAAAATCTGTGAAATGATGAGTTGTTTGTCATTTTGTTAAGACTTGAATACCACACATCTCGTATGATTTTGGAATCAAAATATTTTGACAATTTGCTAAAATCAATCGAAGTTTCCGCGAGCCGGCATTTTCTCCATTGAATTGAATGGGAAGTCGGCAAATGTTTTCACCGCGCTATTTGGACAAACGTCCCGAATGTAAACAAAACGCCCGGATGTCCGCTCCTGCCTATTCCAAGACCAGTTCTTGCACGTCTAGGCTAGTTACTGGAAAATACATCACCAATGGTGGCGCACTTCGGACCCAGATTTGAGCAAAATATCCACCCTCATTATGTAAAACTATATCATTTAATCTTAAAAAAGTAATCATTTTTAATTTTCTCAATCAATAGTATTTTCTTGGATCCATTTAGATTTTGACTGAAAGCCTTATTTTTCATGAAATTTGACTTAATCACCCTCTTTTTGCACAGTTTTTCTGTTTTTATAGGGCCCAAAATTCCAGCAATAAAATTGATGTATCTCTGCAACCACAAGTCTCATGGCAAAGAGCTCATTTATGGCTTGTTAGATTTCTTTCAATTGGCTCTACAAAATGAAATATAGGCCTATTTCATAATTATCAAAAAAAAATTGATTTTTTGTTTATCTAGCTATCTAGGCCAGGATAATTCATAGTTAGGAATAGAGGTGCGTAAGTACACCAGTTGGAACCCTGTGGTTACTGCCTTGTTTTGTAATGATGAGTTCATTGCGATCATCATTCATATTTTAACATTTTCAATTAGCATGAATCATCCCATGTATTTTTCAATCAGAATAAGCTTACCCGAATCAGTGGATAACTCTGAAGTCGTCTATAATCTGTCTCCTTTTCTTCCTTCTTGCCTTCCTGTTGTTCTTCCATAATGAAAGGGTGGTTAATGAAATTTAAAACTATCGAAATATAGTATATGCGAACGAAAATATTAAGTCGAAAACATACAGATTAAGTTCTCGTTGAGAGAATTCTTGCCGTGTTTGTTGTAGTTACGATCAATTTTACAGCAGTGAATTATGGATTGTTTGGAAACGGCATAGGAACTATGGCACGCCTCGCATGACAAAACTATGTCGAGTTTTCTCTCTATATGCCGAGTTTTCCTCTCTATATGTTGAGATTACCCCTCTATTGGTCGAGTTTTCCTGTCTATTGGTCGATTTGTCCCTCACCAATATGCTCACTGTATGTCGAGTTCTACTACCTATATGGTGAGAAAAAAAAATGTTGGCGAGAAAAAAATGTTGGTGAAAAAAAAATGCTGGTGAGAAAAAAATGTTGGCGAGAAAAAAAATGTTGG
>JXSR01S012353.1:0-11443 GCA_000969725.1 Ophiothrix spiculata | reverse complement strand
TTCATGAATGTAGGGTGCACGGTTTGTAAAATATCCCATTTAAAGCATTTTATGCATAAATTATGCAAATTAGGTACTTAATTAGCATATTTTGCACCGAAATTGTTGCTGGATCCAGTTCGGGTCCGGGTCTGTCTACCCAGTCACCAAATATCATTAACGTAGGGCATGCGGTTTCCGAGATATGCTCCGGACGGCGGACAGAAAATAGGATCGCTATGTCTCTTCGGAAAATTTTCAGGCGAGACAAAAACTAATGGAAATACTCTAAATAAAGCTTAAAATCCAAAAAAAAGTACATAAATTTACACAGAAGTGGCTCAAATTGAGAGATAACTAATTTGCAATATATGATTCTGTGATGGTGGTGTGACTATCCTGTGTTTTTTAAATCCAAACTTTGTACCTCAGACAGATTTACCTGACAAAAGATCAAACAAAGATCTTGGAGATTGGTCCGGGCGCAAGACCGGGCGGCCGTAGGCTGCCTGCCAATGTCGGTTTAGCCTTCCTGCAGTGTCTCAAATAGCTAAGCCCGGAGCTTCGCTCGCATGGTTAATACAATTCTGTCGGTTCTTCTTTATAGTGCCCCCCCCACTTTCGGAAACCTGGCTACGCCACTGTATGTATTGTTAACATTGTAATTACATCTCGTTTTTGTTTTTCATTTTTCCACCAGGTACTGCTTTGAGTATATTGCAGAGCAACTTCAAAACAGTTTTAAGTACATCTGCCTTTTATCACCACACTTTTTGAATTCAAAAAAGAGAGCAAATCTACACTGGGCGGAATATGAACGGAGGTCCAATCGACCATTCAGTAACTATGTTATCATACTTAAGATGGCTCCTTGTGAGGTTCCTCTTAGTCTACAACCACTAGACTGGGAAGATTGTACACGCGTGGAATGTAAAGATGGACCTGATTTGTATGCAGTTGATAAGGTAGTGAAAGCCATACAAGATGTCACGTGACCCATACTCAGCTGATGGCCTATCATGTGCCTGCAATTTGTTCATTGTCAAAAATTAAATGCCAATAATGCAATTATTTCATAAAGTAGGAATCCCAAAGAAAAGATAAGACAAAAGACAGGCTGTCTTCATATATGTCTACATTTACAAAAGACATATGGCCAGTTTGAGCAGCTTGCATTCATATGTGTGTACATTTTTAAAGATTTGCAAAGGGGCCAACCTATGAAAATTGGAGATCATTTTAAAGCATTTTCATATTGAATGGGATCTTTTCAAAAAAATTAGCTATGAATATTGTCTGTGGAAAATTTGTGCAAATTTTACAAAAAACTATAAAATGTAGAAATATTTTCCGCAGATATACAAGTCAAAATGTCATAGCTAATTTTTTAGAATAGACCCCATTCAATATGTAAATGCTTTAAAATGTTCTCTGATTTTCATAGGTTGCCCCAAATATTGATTTAAAGTTAGCGAGAAGGAATTCCGTTACTCTACAATGAAGGAATTCCGTTACTCTACAATGAAGGAATTCCATTACTCTTCAATGAAGGAATTCCTTTACGGAACTCGGAATTACGACCTTTCCTGAACTGATCTTTGTTGATGTAAATTTTGAAATATGTAATAGCATCTACATAATATAAGTCTTAAGCCAGCTTGTGCACTAAATGGGTTAGTTGCATATATATTTTCTACCTTGATCTTCTTTTATATTTTTGTACCACTTAATATATTTTTTTGTAGAAATCAATAGATGTATTTATCGATATTTATTATATATAATATAAAATAATTACAGAAAGCACACCAATTGTTTGATAATCAAATCAAAATATAGAGAAAACTCATTTTGGGGCTATTTACATGAGGGTACAGATCCAGATCAATGCTCATCTCCATAAGGTGCTTTGCATCTTGTTGATGGCTACACGGGCATCAGATTTGGATTTGGTGTACGTATCCTACATGTGTAACTTCCATCAAAGAGGTTTACGGAAATCTAGATCTCAAATCTGGATCTTTGAGATGTGCATCAAAGCTCTGTGTAGGTTTGAGATGTGCATCAAAGCTCTGTGTAGGTAGCTCCATTAACAAAATCTGATCAGTGGTATAAGAAAACCCATGATATATGAAGAAGTACTTTTCCTGTACCATTATATGCCAATTTCTTTCTTATAACAAAATTAACAGGATATAAAGAAGCAATAACAAAATTAACAGAATATAAAGAAGTAATTATCTGTCTCCAGCAATTTTGTGCATTTCCACTCTATCAACTAGGAAAACTATTAATTCACTTGACAGCTGATGTCATTTTATATCATTGTATGCCAGAATTGTATGTATATTTTGTGTATACATGGTTTGTACAGTGCCTAGAAATTTTCAAGCATTGGGCGTTTGTAAAAGTATGTTTATTATTATTATAATTTCTGTATTTAGTCAGGATTTGAATTCAACGTATTTTCACTTTTCACCATGCATAGAGAAATCGCCATAACAAGCCTGAACCACAAGGATTCACAAACATGCCGTCCTTGATCTGCAAAACTTATTAATATAAAATGTAGGCTAGTCAAAAACTAGGTTTTAGGCTGTGGTCACATAGAAGTATACCGTATACAATATTCACAATACGCTCAAAGGGCAGGCACTCATATTTGAAATTTATGAAGATTATCCCCAGCACTAAACATATGAGTGCCTCCCCTTGGAGCGTATATCATATACTGCTATTATATGAGCACAGCCTTATAGGGGTGGTTATGTCTAAGATTAGGGCCACACAAGTCTCGTTGTACCTGTAGAATTATGCATTATGAATTTTTAATAAAAATTACTGCAGTGGTTATGTCCAGAATTTAAGCTCTAAAAGCAAGGTGCCAGGGGTGAATCCCCATCCAAAGCATGTGATTTGGTTCACATTTTGAGCCTTAATTCTGGTGCTATTTTGAAATTTCCCAACTCTTTTTTTCCATCACCAATACCTCATTTTCTTCCCTCATGTTTTCTAAATTCTTGCAGGACATGGGGCACGGTCAGGATATGTCCCTGGAGTGCGGGGAAATATTTGAACCTGCAATGATAAAGAAATCCTGGATAATCCTTTGAATAATGCACATTTTATTATGTAATAGAATTGTCAGGTTTGATGATATAAACAGAGGTTAAGAATTATACCTTACAGAACCAATGCAATGGTCAAAACAAAAACCTAAGAGTTTTGTCCATCATAATCAACAGACTTCAAAAAACCCAGTTTATCTGTGAATCACTAGGAGTCAAAAAAAAAAAAAATAGACACCAAGAGAAGGGGCACTTCCGAGTCATTTTGTGATTCTCTCCTTTTGACATCAACAAATGATCAAGGTCACACCAGAAGTAGGCTAGCTAAGAAAGATGATCACTCTTATGAAGTAAGTCTGTTTAAACTGTTAAGTTAGTGCAGAGGTAAGGGTTATTTAAACTGTTGGTTCTAGTCTGTACAATGAAATTTTCAACTTCATCTAAAAATATATTTATGTGTCATTGTATCATATATTCAATGTACATATGATGGGTAGTATACCACAAAGTAATTATCTGTATTTTTTTGTACCATTGTGTAATTATAGTATAATTATCTATATAGAATTATTAATGTTAATAACCAGCCATTGAATTGTGCACCCAGTGTATTCAGATCCCAGCTAAATATAGCTCTTTGTGTTTGTAGTTTGCACATGCATGTCTAGGAGAATATTGGAAAGTATAAAGCCTCTTGTCATGTTTTTTTTTTGAATTTTTGTTAAAAGAATTGATGCCCTTTCCTGGCAGAATCACACAAAATGCAATCATATATACTTCAATCAAAAGAAAGCACTAAATTTAAAGTTACAGAAACCCTCCTTTTTCCATGCAAAATTCTGAACATGTCTACAACCAATGACTACGGAGAACTGAAAGGCTTGTGATTCAAATATGCTCAGGCTAGAGTATATCCATATTCTGTCTGTCAGCGACATCATAGAATAGCCTTCTGGCACCTGATTGGTCAACTGTGGCAATGCTATGTTACTCCATGGAATGAAAGATTTCCTCTGGAGTGAATGGTTGAGCCCACAAATTCTCACTTTGCGGCCAAATTACTTAATATTATGACACATGTTTCTTTATGTTAATATAAATCCCTTAATCTGTAGCTTGAACAGGTTTAAATTAAAATTAAAATTTACTTGCACTCCATTCAACAACCCTGACCGCGTAGAAAAAAGGTTTGCCTCAGAAACCATTTGGATAAAAGCTATGCGGTATGCAATTTTTTTTTTTTTTTAAAGCTATGAGGTATGCGATATATATACATGTTTATACTTACGTTTTGTGAAGTGGCCAGTATCTAAGTGCGATCCCGCCCTTTTTAACTATGGAAGTATGACAATCATGTTGAAATAAAACACAAAATTTAAGGTAAAATTGCAACAGCAAATGACAGCAACACGGACGGGGGTCGATAACTGGATTACTCTCAATAAAAAGAGAGAGAGAGACCAGTGCGTAGCTCTGCGCGCTAAATTCTTTTTCACATAGCACTGCGCACAGATTTATAAGACAAACCTTTTCTTTTTGGGGGCCTAAGTGCAAATACATTCCTGTTTACAGTGCATAAATAAAATCCTAACCTTGATTGAACTACTTTTAAATATTTATTTTTAACTACCTTTGAATCGTCTTATGAACTATTTGAAGGTGAATCTCTGAATAGTTTTGTGTACATGCAATGTTGAATTACTTAATAAAATACTCAGTATGAATTATTATGTGATTATTGTGTTCAATTAACCAATGACGTGACAATGGACCTCAAATCCCTTGACCACTCCCAAATGAAATCTAGAAAGTTAAGGGTCAATCAGTTTATATCTTTACCTCCTCCATGACACTATTTGACAGATCTATCCATGATATGAGCAAGTGACAAGTTATTAATGCATACTTCTGATAACCTGCATCTGGTCAAATAATGTCAGCCCTGAAGTTTAGAGAAAGGAAACACAAAATCCAGTCTCCTTGACTTATTGCTTATTTTCAATATTATAATTGCGGTACATACCAGGGGGATATGCAACTTTGGTTCTGATCCAATGAATGATTGCCTATGAAAATCCTGGGGGCAACTGATATTTGTGTCTGGGTAACCACCTGAGTTCCGAAGATGACCCCGCCTTTGTGAGACCAAAAATTGGCAAAAATGGGTGGAATGGATACTCTATCCAGGACCATACCTGTTCAAATGAAAATTTTGCAAAGTGAAGGAATCATCATCAATTTGAACACCTAAGTGTTTCTAGGTATTTGTAGCAATTGTATTGGCAAATCAAGGCACCATTGTTATTAGATTCAATCATTATTTCTTAGTTTGATACCCTATGTGAGACTTACAGAATACCAGGTCGATTTTGATACTGTGTATTGCAAGTCTCGAGACCCGTCACGGGAAGCAAATACCATTTTTGACAGGAAAGAGACAAAATCTATACACCATTTTACCAAATTTTGGACAGAATTGAAAAAATTGAAAATTCCTAAAACAAGACTCTAATTTTGCAAAGTGAAGGAATCATCATCAAATCTAATGGCTGTATTTTGCAACCCATCATATTTGCAACATGTCCCCATACCCAGTTTTGTGCTAATTACCCCCCCCCCCATCCTCCCTGGGACTACCACACCCTGGGATAGACATCAGGTAGGACCATCCATTTTGATCCAGTAGTGTGGCAAAACAAACAGATTTTGATTTTGTCTTTACAAAATGTGGGCAGAAAAAAACATTGTCTTTTCTAAACAATAATATAACACTTTCAACATGTGTATAATATTAAAACCTTGAACTCATTGTGCGAACTTTTCAGGAAAACCCCAACATTCCATTTGGTGATAAAACTTAGTATTTACAGATCAGATTATCAAAACTATACTTAAGATTGCTTGTAGGATAGCAAGGCTGATGCAATACCTCATGCAAAAGTATCTTAACTATGATACAAGGTTATTTTATAAATTTGTTCAAAATTGCCTTCCAAATGCTTGAATTTCTATTTGTTGTCAAATCCAAATTGGTATACAATGTATTTATTTACAGAAAGTTAGTTCCATGTTTTCATTTGGGATGGCACTCCGGGGAAGGGGACACTTGCATACCACTCTGTAAGTATGTATGACCAGAAAATATATGTGGCTGTCTAGCCCGTATGAGCCATAAATGCCAGGTGAAAATACATGTCAAGGTCATAATTTGTCGAAATTCATTTCCTTGTGCTTACTACAAATACTAGCAAAGTTTCATTTCAAGAAAATGATAGGAAATTAATATTAAATAAATCAGCATATTTTTTACGAAAATCAACAGAAAATATAGGACTAACTGTAGCCTTTCTGAAAGGCCCGTTGAGAAAACTAATAATAATAGGCCAACTCTGATATTCAACATTTTTTATATACCGCCCTCACATAGTGTTATAGGTCAACGGACGCCGTCGCCTCTCGCGTATTGGAGTTGATAGAAATACATTTTGTAACCAAGCCCCGAAGGCCTCTGAGAGAGGCTAGACTAACTGATCTTTAAACGCATTTATCTCAGTTATACATTTTACTCTCTGACAAACTTTGACGGACCATAACTTCTGGAAATCGAGTGAAGTTCATTGAGGTGTCATTTTAATCCTTATAACATGGCCTTTGCAAATATTTAAGAAAGTGAAAATGTCAAGAGGTGGCATTTACTGCTGGTTTGGGATGGATGGTCACATATGGTATCAGACTGTACTGATATTCATCTTGTTTACTTTGATTTAAGTCATCTTTATTCATCATGAAATACAATTAAAGGACCTGATCTTTTGACTTTAGTGAAATCTTAAAGACGTATTTTACAAGTTCAGCATCATCCCCAAACTTGTTTCTAGACGTTTCTACATCATGTGAAGTGTTAGCAGTAATAATGGAAGAATGCAAGGTTTCATTGCCAAATTCAACCTCTATATACAAAAATTTATTACCTTGTTCACTTTGATTTTAGTTATCTATAACCCTAACTCTCACACAGCACATTGAAAAACTGTGTAAGTCCGAATACATCATACAAATATTTCTGGAATCACACCAGTTCCCCGGGATTCAAACCCCTGACCCCTGGCATCCCAATCCAATGTCCTGCTATGGCTGGTCTGCCTCGGCAGCAATTCCGTGCCCATTCACAATATATGAAGTATTAGGGCAAGGGTTAAGTATGAAGATGATGCAATGAGGTTAATTTGAGGTTAAGAGAATCCCACATGCATGACTCATCCAAACTTACTTTTCACAATATGAAACATTGCTATTAAGAGCCCTGTCAACCCTTCGTTTTTCAGAAATGATTTTTGCTCTGTAACTCGGCGATGGATAATTAAATCCAAATAAAAGTATATATTTCTAGAAGCGGATTTGCATACTGAACATGATGGACGTCATTTTTGGACAAAAATGTGAAATTTTGGCCTTAAGGTCCCAAAATCGTGTTTTGGGGCTCAAAAGTTTATGGGAAAGCTAACTAAATTTTGCTTTGGTAAAATTTTGAACCATTTTACTTTTTTGGCAAAACATGACATTTTTTGGCCTATTTTCTGACTTGATATAAAAGCCGCCATCGGGAATACGATACACATACTTGAGCTGGTAAAGTCACCTGACTGGGAACCACTATTTTTTTAGCATGACAACATGCTACTCACAGTACAACAAGCATGGCATAATTGGCATTGGTTGGAGTTTTGATTTGTGTCTGGTAATTAAATGTAAAAATATAAAATCCACAACACCATAAGGTCCACTGGAATTCACTAAACACAAGCCTATTGGTGTTATCTTGTGAGATTTATTTAGAGGGTGGTATACTGTCAAAATAAACATCCTGATATGAACTTATACTAACTACCATTACATAAATGAATAAATACAGGGGATTCATTAGTGCCCTATGCCTTCCTGATGTGTGTAAAATTCCACATGGCATATGCACAGTGTTCCAGGGACTTCCATTTGAGGGGAGTGAGCTCTACTGAGCCACCCTGCTCCCCTGAAATGCTTTATGGGAGCTCAATTAATAGAGTGCTTTGTATGACGGTATAACATATAAATTTCCAGCCAGTTTCCCTAATTGCTCCCCTAAAGAACTTCAGTAGATGGTTGTTGAACAATGGCCCAAGTAAGCTCAATACCACTCTTCAGCATCATTCCAGGTACTGCAGCAACCTTCTAAAGGTGACCAGCCTACATTTAAACCAGCACAGCCAGTATCGGCTCCCAATGGGAATTTCAAGCATTGTCAGGGTTTGAAGTCGGGACCTTTCCCACTGCAAGCAAGTGCCTTACTGATAGTAACTTGACAGCAATTTTTAAATGCACAGAAGCCACTTTATACCATGCCATTTTAGTTCCTGCTATCATAGTGTGTAATCTAACAAAAGGAAAAAGTATACTTTAGGTCCCATCAATAACTTACCTACCTACCTACCTACCGGTCAGCGTCGCACATCTCTGCACCTGCTGCCTGACCGGAGAGAAGTTTCCACACAGCACGATCTTGGGCCGCCACCTCTGCTTCTTCAACAGACCATCTCAGTCCAGGGAAGTTGAGGTCTCTCTGTACAACGTCTTTCCAAGTTGTCCTGGGATGTCCCCGTCTGCTGTGTCCATGCGTTGGATTCCAATGGTATAAGATCTTTGGATCCATGCGTTGCAGATGCCCAAACCATTTCAATCCGGGTTCTTATAGTCCCTGTCAGTTGCGGTTGTTTGGTGAGTGATCGTATGAACTCATTTGTTTTTCGCTGTGACCAGGTGATCCAAAGGATTTCCTGGGATTTTCATTTGACATCTCATATCAAATGCATCGAGCCGGGCTTCATCCCTCTCAGTTAGACTCCAACATTCAGCAGAGTAAAGGAGGGTGGATAGGACACAAGCATTTTAAATTTTTATCAATAACTTGCTCCTAACAAAATCATGTTTATCCTTACATTAACGAGCCACCACTGTACTAACCATTCCTTTTAACTGGTGATTTTCACCGCTGGCGGATATTGGCACTCAAAACGAGGCCAAGTATGGCATCATGTGATGCATCACAACTAACTGACATGCAGATATGTACAAAATCAGTCCAGATGCATCATGTGTATACCAAACTTGGCTTCGTTATGAGCGACTACATCCCTCAGGAACAAAAATATGCCAATTATAGGAATGGTCCATTGTGTCTGTCAGTTAGTCTTACAGCTCTTTCCAAAGCAAACTTTTACAAGTAGAACGCTGGTTTACGCGATGCGTAAAATATGTCCCCGCCGAATGTGGAGATAAGTAATTGGGTCAAGATCTATCCATGGTCCAAATTAAATCCACATAGGGTCAAGGGTTCATGAGTTATAGTCGTGACCTTGAAATGACCTCAGATGACCCCTTGTCAACTTTTTTAACATTTTTGAAAATTTGACCTCAAATGACCTTTTGACCTTGGGTCAAGAGCTATCCATGGTCTAAATTTAATCTATATAGGGTCAAGGGTTCATGAGTTATAGCTGTGACCTTGAAATGACCTTGGATGATCTCGGGTCAACTATTTGAACATTTTTGAGATTTAACCTCAAATGACCTTTTGACCTTGACCACACCCCCAAAAAGTTGCACGGCAAGTATATCCCGAGACCCTTCATGTCACCAAGTTTCGTTACCGTAGGCCTAATGGTGCGTTCATAGTCCAGCGATTTCATCACTGCAACATCGCTCGATGTCTACCGATACGCAGTCTTCAAGAGTTACAGCGCAATATGCGCAGCGCGTTTAAAGACTGCGTATCGACAGACGTCGTGCAATGAAATCGTTGTGAAATCGTTGGACTATGAATGCACCATTACGGTCCTGGAGATAGAGGCAGGTTAACATTTGGGTTAACATTTCCATCACAGACGGAGCCCATTTTATAGGCCCCATGCCGAAATTTTTCGACGCGGACAAAAATGGTTGCATATTTACTAATTCTAACATTTTAAAATGCAGATTTAAAAAATAAATCGGGGTCACTATTCATTGTTGTATCTTGGTCCGATCAGATCACTGAAAGTACCATTTACAGGGAATGCAAATATTATTTGACAAAGTATGAATTAGAGTATGGTTAAGGGGCCTTATATTTCGACTTTAGCAAAGTCTGAATCATAGGTGTAAACTACACAGGATTTTTTGTGGATAAGCAGTTTCTAACAGCATTTACTTTTAAAGTATGAATTAGGGGAATGAACCTGGTTCAGCACTTGAATTTTGATAACTGTTCAAATCTCCAATCTGGGTACGGATAAAGCCAAATACCAATACATGGTTTAACTTGCTATCTACATTTTCAATGGCACCAATGATTTCTGGAATAAATTAGACAAGAATACTAATACTACTCCAATAACCCCGCAAATCAAATTTTGTCAATAAAAATATCAACATTATTCATGACATTGCAGGTTTATGATTATGGCTTTTTTGACTCATAAACAAGTTTCATTTGAGGAATTGATCATCATTAAAGGAGCTTACCAAAATATTGCTCTTATTTTTCTAATAATCCATGTGAAATTTCATGGCTCAGTTATGTTCAGTTTTGGAGATTTATATGAAAATGTGTCTGATTATGGTAACCAAAGACAAATTGCTCATGAAAATCAAAACAGTTTGACCAATTTAGCTGAAATTTGAAACTTTAGGCCATCTTACATGTGACATTGAAAACTAAATTTTGAAAATTGGACCAAGTTCCTTTAACAATGTGTATCTATGTGACCTATCATATCAAAAGGTACCTTAATACCGGCATAGTAAATGACGAGATACGGGCCATTGAAGCTGAGCATAGTCAACAATCACATCCAAGGTCGAATTTCTAATTTCATCAGAAACGTTACCTTTGAAGTGTACTCTATCATATTAATCAGGCTCCAACATCCAAAACATAAGATTAATTTGTTAAAAAACAAGATACAAATCCTTTTGTTTTACCAGTACAGAAACTTTAAACTTGATTTTCTCAGAACTATAGTTTTCTGAATCAGCTTGATGCCTTTTACCAATTTGGATGTAACTTTGCAATCGAACATCCAATAACTAAAAGCAAGGTGTCATTTTAAAGCTTAAAATATAATCTTTCATATGAGACCAAAAAAATCAATTTTTATTTTGGGACCCTTAAGGTACCTTTCGATACGATGGGTCACATATTACAGAAATCTTTGGTCAGCAGACATTATGACAACATTATATAAAATCACAACTATTGTTATCAAGGTTATATAACCCTTCCTTTTATTTCTTTATGGATTATGTTGGATGGCTACAATCATATTTATAGCAGTAATAATTAATACACCTCATAATATGAATTGAACCCTATTCATGTCTGG
>JXSR01S012351.1:4494-21818 GCA_000969725.1 Ophiothrix spiculata | reverse complement strand
AAATATCATTATTTTAGCCAAAATAACCAAATTTGTCTGAACATTTTTTTTTAAATTTCCCACAGAAATTTGTCCCCCCTCAAGTTTGGCCCAAGAAATGAGATGCTGGTGCCGCCACTGCTAGAAACAAGGAGTGTCTACTTCTCTTCCTATACATCAGTTATTTTGTTGCCTTCAGAACCTTACCCCTGATACATACCTACTGAATTGTTTATGTTGTTTTATATTCTAAAATACATTACAAAATAATTTTGAAATATGTACACATTTTTTTATCATACATGAACGGTGGGGGCGGTTTTTTGTAAATCACAAAAGGGGGTGGGGGCATGTACTTTTTTGTAAATAAAGTGGGGCCATGCACTTTTCCCAGGTGGTTTTCCATTTTCACCCGGCCCCCCATAGGTAGAAATAATGAACGGTCATTTAATACAACAGACCCATTGATTATGCCATCAATGCCAACAGTTTTGGGAGTTCTTTCATACAACTCAAGCCGAAGTTGAGATACCAGCGGAGATTCTCATTTTGAATTTTCTTCTCAACGTATGCTAAATATCGTTCTCGCAACCACTTGCCTATTACAATCACAAGTGTAATTGATCCCAAAAGGCCGAGTGCTGTGGATAATTTCTTCCACTTCTTGGAGCTTGATTGTAGGCCTTTCAAAAGACTTGTCATGTTGGAAGTCGTCAATATGTACCTTTGTCCGTCTGATGGTGGGCTTAATACAACAGACCCATTGATTATACTAAGCTCGCCAATGCCAAGCATGCGTGTTCCGGTCGGCAACATTTTTTCTGAACAACTTTATCACAAATGGTTTCGAGAACTAGCTGTGAAGCTTCAGAAGGATCTTGCACCTTGACGCCTGGCATGCTTGATGCGATTGAAGAACGTGGGGTACTGAGGACAAATTGTACTTCCTCTTTTGATGTATTTGCCCTACACCTGTGATAAAAATTAAACAAAAGGTCATCCTTTTTGAGGTGAGGCCCATTTGCGTTTCATCTCATTCACTTCATGCATACCTAACTCTTTCCTGGTAATCGTTGATTAGAGTTAATTAATACCTTTATTTGGCTAATTTTTTCAATTTACTTTATAGGCTAATACATTATCTTCAAAATCATACCAAATTTATGACATTTCATACGATGATCGAAAAATTGTGACAACATTTGATGCACAATGTACGTATCTCATCCACACCAACCACATTTATGCCTGTTTTCATGTCTGGCTAAATTAGCTTGTTTTAATACTCAATTTTATTCGTGTTAATTCCAACTTGTTTTTGATAAACAATAACTAGCCTTTAGAATCATATAAGATTTGTGACACTTCAATGGATTTTTAAGGAGATATGACAGAACAATTCATGCACAATTTTCATGATGCCTCAACCTCACCCACCTCAACCTCACCCAACTCCACCCTGGCTAAGTAGTTTTAACGGGTCATTAAGCTTAATTAATCACTTCATTTGGGTTCTATTCTTGATTTCTTGAAAGTCAAATAAATTGTCTTTAAAATCATACCAAAATTATGACATTTCATTTGATTGTTGAAATGATATGACCAAAATTGATGCATAAATCACTCTCCATGTAACAAATCCACCATTTATGGATGCCCACATTAAAAAGAATGACCAAAAGTGGAATTACACGTATATTGTAGTTTTAAGGTCATTATACAGGGTGTGCAGAAAATATACAGGGTGTATCATAAGAAATATTTGAAAAATGAAATAGTTTGAAATTGATTTCAAATGACTTGTTTGTATCAAACAACAAGCTATAATATTCAATACAGCTACATATATCACATAATACTTTCCAAAATATCCAAGTTAATCCTCATTATAGTTTTTCCATTATCATGTAATCGGTTATTCAGGGTGATCAAACCTAATACAAATAATGACCCTAGATGACACCTAAAACCATTTTGACACCAATTTTATTAGAATTGACAAAACAGTCTATTATGTAAAAATGGGTGAAAGTGTCTTTGAAACAGAGACACTCGAAAACAATCGATATAGAAAATGACTTTTGTTTTTTTATCCGAACCGGGTTTAAACAAAGATGTAAAAAACAAACAAACAACAACCTGAATGAAAAGTTGACTCGATCACTGACTCGATTCTCTTTAAAACAGTATGATAAATCAATGTGCACCTATTAATCCTGTCGTTATGTTGGTGAATTGTTAAATATTGTGTAAGAAGTTTGCTTATTGGATATAACCACAGAGCAACAGAGATGACACTGAGTTCAAAACATGGCCCAAATTAGCGTAACGTGTAACGCAATATGTGAGAAAAAACGAGGACACACGATGAAGAATGCTGCACACCTTGTACCCGATTAAGCGTAGCACACATCAAGGACGATGTCAGGAT
Organism: Ophiothrix spiculata; assembly: GCA_000969725.1. Lineage (NCBI taxonomy): Eukaryota > Metazoa > Echinodermata > Ophiuroidea > Amphilepidida > Ophiotrichidae > Ophiothrix > Ophiothrix spiculata. Next base: position 19,408 of record JXSR01S012351.1, on the reverse strand, counting down.
TTATTGATATTTGAGCAGTATTAAGGTAAATTCTTAGTTACTTCTTCCCATAGAATATTCTATGCCAATTTTGTGCAATATTTATTCGTTATCTAATAAAATCTCACGCATATCCTGCGCATATCTATGTAATAGTGACTATTTCATGATAGAATATTCGACACGGTGGCGAATAAAAAGGTATTCTACACGATATCATCAAATCCCCATTCTAATCCCAAGGTGCATAAGGGTATAATAAGGGGAAATAATTTTAACACAGATAGTTGTTGCATAGAATATTCTGTCAGCCAAAAACTTTAAACCAACCCTTATTCTTTGTGTGTCCTCGTTAATTGGAGCCACTGATCAGATGAAACGTTAACCAGCGACCGTTGAGAAATAGTAATCAAATGAGCTATGAAGTGTATGGGGATAAAGTGTCAGGGGCCTGATATAACCTACCATTTATAGAGCAAACCTCTCCACCCAGTTTTATGTTCCTTGCGTGTTATTTCCTGTATAACTCCAGCCTTCCCCGAAACATATTTACTGCTTATTGGTCTTTCCCCAGTTCCGGATTGGACTTTGCCCTCGATGACTGCGTATGGGATGCGTTTGCTATATGCATGTTCCACAGTCCTCTTGAAGTCACTATTGATACCCGGTAAGAGTGCATCCTGTAAGTATGAGCAGTTACACATTAAAACAAGGCACAATTTGGTGCCAAACACCAATGCGGCTCGCGCAATGAGATTGTAAGAGGCGTTACTGGTGAGGAAATGACGTTGCAATGGCAATTATATCAAAACTGTTGATACTGACTGTATTTTAGCCTTTTTTATACTATACAAGTGTTTGCGAACCGTCCAGTACACGTACATGCATTGTAATGTATGCAGAGTTTCTCCTCCAGGTATATAGCTCAGGGGGTAGGCAAGGGATCGAATTTTCAAGATTACGCATGTGCAATGTTAGCCTCTACCGAGAAAATGAAACCACTTTAATTGTGCTCAATACTACACAAGATAGAACTCAAATTTTATATTTTCTTTATTCCAGGTTGTCATACTTTGAATATTCCAATTGCTACTGAGATCAATACGACTCAACTGAAGTCGGTCGGTATTATATATTGTTAGGCTTTCTTTCAAATCCGAAATTTCCCCATTGACATCTCAGAAGTAAAAACTATATAGCAACAAGTATGTTATATTCCACAACTAGCCCCGCCCAAAATTCGAGACAAACGTGGTGCACATGATCAAATCACCTTTTGAGGCAAAATACCCCGTTCTCTTGTTATTCAATGAGCTTCAATGTCTGTAGAACAACGTGCCAGTAATTGTGTGTTCCGTTTGTTGCAAACTTTTTCATTAAAATATGCGATTACTGCAAGTCTAGAAACATTTAACAGCGAAAAGAGGTTACAACCTTACTGTTATAGGCGAGTGAATCTGCTACACAAGATTTTTTGATTGAAATTAATTGTTGATGACCTCTCAAACAACATATTCAAAATTTAGGAAATGTAAGCTTGTGAAAGTTGGTTAATTAGCATAAAACAAAATGGCTGCCAAACCAAGGGGTGAAATTTCAAAATTTGTACCAACACTTTATTTTGCCTGCTACCATGGCAACAATTGACCTGACACACTGCATATTATTACTTTGTTCTAAATATCGGATTTTCATCGTGTTTTTTGCTAATAGATAAAGGAAATTGTAATTCTAAAATGTTCTGTAAGTTTGAGCTTCATATGTAGCATGCAGATATTAAAAAATGGTAACTTTTCTATGACGGACCCACAGAATCTGACGGCTTTCCAAACTCACTTAAGGTGGTACCACGACTTTTTTCATAAAAACATGACCGCAAAGGATGTAAAAACATTTATTTTTTTTTGCATTTGGGGCAACCGGTGACAGTTCGTCATTAAGGGGTGCTAACCGATGAACAAGACGTGTCAAATATATATGTGTTAATTAACTTTATAATCTCTAATTATTCCCTGTCAACCTGCTCCTCAGTCTAAAAAAAGATACACCTCATTTTTTCCACATATGCACAGGTTTATTCATTTTAATGTTTTAAGTCACATGAATCTAAACATAAACAAATAAAGTGGGTAAAACTGATCGTGATATTATCACAGAAGATGTTTTTGTTTGCCAAAGGAACTTTGAATTATTTTTGTAAGGACTAAATAGTGATCCCGTATTTTGCCTGGTAGACACAATAGTGTTTCCGTAACTCGTCATCGGGACTTCGCGGTGTTTCTGTAACTGGTGACTTCACAATTTTTACTCGCCATCTCCAAACTTGCCCATTTTAACTCATTCAAAACATGCCCTCCCCTATAATAGGCCTACACCTAGGATAACAGCAACAGTAGAGGTCTTAGATACGGTTGCGTAGAGACCGAATGTTCGCAAAAAAAATCAGACTTGTTATGTTTATACACTCTTATTTATGCCGGGTCAAAATTATGACTCGGATGCCGAGTCACATTTTTTCACCCTAATCCGAGTCAAATTTAGACATTCGGAACAGTTATGGGTCATTCAAGTCGGAACCACTAAGACAGGTACTCGGAATCCGGGTCAAAATTCCCGCTATAAACACCACAGAAAATATATACTATATTAAGGCGGCCCTTCTAAACATCTCAGCTTGTGCAAGTCCACTATTTGAGGCTTACTCAGAGCTAGTCATTGCACTCTTGACAACTCCCTACGGACCCAGATTCCGGATCAAATTTCCCAGCAAAAATAAGAGTGTACGATTCTTAAATGAGTTAAACGCATATTTTACGTTACTTTTTCAACCTTTTCTAATTTAGTCATCGTATCAAAAACATATTTTCTTGCAAAAAACTTAAGAAAAAATGGCTTCTGTAAACCAATACTTCAGGGCATATATCTTTAAGGCGCGGGGGGTGTATCTCAGCGCGAAATGTTCAACGATGAAATTTAGCACTTTCCTAAACGTCGGTCAAGGCATGTTGCATACCAGAACGTAGGGTATAGTCCCTAGTTTTTGAAAACGTGTTTCGTTTTACTGTGCTTGCTATATGGTAACCAAGCAAAAGCTCTGATTGGCTAAACAGCAGAACAAATATAACTCGAAAACTATATACTGCATAGTAATTTCTTGGGTGTATATTGATAATGCGCACAAAACCATAAAGCCGGATTTTTCGATTGGTTGCCATGGCAACTGGTAGCCGATAAAGCAGGACATTTTGCAGCATAATTTAAATTTGATGATATGTATCAAAACCCGGCTTCATGGTTTTGTAGTTACATATTAGCTTATCATCTGTGCCAAATTTCATGGCTATACAACTTTTCATTTTTGAGTTATGGTTGTTCACATAATGCAACTTTGCGCATTTTCCCATTTTGAGATGTCAACGATAACATTTTCGAAAAAAATGGTAATTTGAAAATAAAGTTTATAAGTATCTATTAGATTATTAAAGATAAAATATTAACACACATTTTGAGCACATTTCGGTTAAAGCCGCATCTAAATTAGCGGAGTTACAGATTAAAAAAAAAAGATTGCTTAAATATAGCTGGGTGGGATAAAATATATAAGATATCGGCTAATTCCGACATTTTCCCTGCATATGTTGTGCAATGTATTATTTTGATTAAATGACAAATGAATTGCATTTGAAAAAGTTTAATAATTTTATCAAAAAATACTTTTAAAGAAATTGCTTTAATTAAATCAGAGGTTGAACGTCTTTTATATATAAATGAATGATAAAAAGCATCGGGCCGTTAGTGACTATTGTATATAAATGTATAGGAAAAAGCATCGGGCCGTTGTGACTACCTTAGTTTAAATGATTATAACTTTGGAACCAAATGTCCGATTGAACTCAAGCACAACACATTAGAAAGAAGAGATTCTGCACGTTCTAACATGCTATTATCTCAAATTTTGTGATCGACCAGAATTTTGAAATTTGGAGATCTTGTACCCCCCTTAAATCAAGTGTTAAATAATTTGACAGACAAATTACCTTTACTTGAGATATGTCTCGTTCAAGTTTCCACCATTTATACACGGACATTCCTGTTACAGTAAACGCAACACATGCACTGACCTCCAGACTTAATTTAAGATCCATGGTTACCACCTGCAACGAAAGTTAAAAGATCATTTAAGGCTACAGTCCCTAAATCGTCTCGCTCGACTGAATGTCTTGTTTACTGCAAGTATTTACCTATTTACACCTATCAGAATATCACAATTTTTGGCGTACATATTGAATAAAGTCTTTAGTTTATACATGTAACTTTACTAGTGATTTCACGTCCATTATCAAAGTCAAAATGACGCCTGAAGACTACTTCGAAAAAGATGAGTTGATTTTGAATGATAATGTAACCTCGCATTGTTTTGCCCGAAAATCCGGTTTTGAATTACGACTCTGAGTTCGCCCTGTTTGAGCTGTGAATTGCCTGTTTTAAGTATCTACATTATCTTCATTTTGTCTGATATACGCATTCGCATAATTTACTTACAAAATGAGCATTCCAATGAGGCAAAATTTCAATTTTTATGTAAACAAAAGAAAAATACGCCATTCTAATGTTTATTTTTTAGATTTTAGTTCCCGATCTCAACGTAGCCTTGATAGCTCAGCGATAGATCCCTCGCTTCGTAATGCATGACTAACCACTGACATAATCCATGGTTCGAGTCCTCGCAAAGGCAGTGGAAACTATTTATCTTTTCATGATTAGAAATAGTTAGGATTCACATTTTCCTGAGCAGATGGATTCCCTTTACCCTTAACAATGTCAAATTAAATCAAAATCAAATCAAATTTATTTCAATATCATAAAATTACAGACATTTAATAAAACGTAACATGAACATATACAAACTTATATTGGGGAGATAACAAAAGGCCAGTAAAGGCCTGAAAGGGTTACCCCTGAAACACTTAGTAGGGTCTATCTTGCATATTTAAATTACAGCACAAATACAAAATAGCTATCACATGAACAAGAAATACGAAGAACCAAACAAAGCTCACTTATAAAGATCAAGCAGTGTAGCTTTCATAAATGATATAAATTGTTTAATAGTTTTTGCCTCTTTCGGAACATAACTTGACTTCTGGAAATCGAGTAAAGACCATATAAGAATTAAAATGGCATCTCAATGAACTTCACTCGATTTCCAGAAGTCAAGTTATGTTCCGCAAATATGTAGATTGTAGAAGAGTGAAAATGGCAAGAGGCTGCATTTATACGGCTCGTTTGGGATGGACAGTGTAAGATTCCATGTGATAAGGGCCCAAAACTTTATTTATTACAAAAAATTATAGCAAATGTGAATACTCAACATTAAAAGTGATTATTAAAATACAAATTAATCTTTAAAAATGAAAATAACTCTCCCTTCCGGATGCTTCTCCAAATGACCTCAGAACGATGTTTTCTTCTATACAGAATTGGTCACAGCAACATTAAAACGACATGGGGATGACTTTATAACATTTCCCCCCAAGAAATGTCATTCTTATGTTTCAATTAAAGGTTGTGCTCCCTAAAAGACCCAAAATAGTCTCCAAATTAAAATGTTTGCACAAAATTGAGTTAAATGCGAGTTTAAAACAGCATTAAAATCGTTAAAAATTCAAAGTAATGAAGGGGAAATTGCTTTGAGCGTTAAAACATTGCCATTTTATCTCAAAATCATGTCGTTTAAATGTTTAGAATTCAAAATGGCGCCCAAAATAAGGTCCAAAATGTTAGCCAAATAATAAAATTTGTGCAAAAATAAGTTTATTGCGACATTACATTGGAATTCATATCAATAAGTACTTAAAATAATTGATTAGAAAATATGTTGGGGTTACATATATATTCAAGCCTTAAATTTAGTAAATTAAATATTTTGAATTCAAGATGGCACCTAAAATGAGACCATCATGGGCGCCAAAATACAATATTTGCACATAAATGGGTTAACGGCGTCCTTAAAACAGCTTTTAAAAATCGTAAAATACAGGTAATAAAGGGAACATTGCCTTGAGGGTTGACAATTGACATTTTATCACAAAAAGCCTGTAAAAGCCAATGGTCTACTCTATAGTAGTATTATAACGTTTGCTCACAATTGTGCTCTGTTCTCTCAAAACAAAAATTCAAAGTTCGTTGCGTTTTTATTGGGACACCCTGTATATGAAATAGCTTCCTTTTATCTAGCTAGAAAAGAGGGGAGGTTGTTGTCACATCAGAATCATTATTGCACCTTTAAATTCACATACTAAATATTTAATTAATACAATATGCATACAAATAATTTCAAAATATAAATAGCGCCACCAATATTATCAAATTATAGCCTGAAATGATGTATTTTGATCTAAAATTAGCATTTTTGAGCAAAAACTTGAAATTAAATAATGGAAACACATCTGACAGCAAAAACGTGAAATCAAATTATGGAAACACATCTGACAGTTCAAAACCTAATTCCAAAACTAATTTAAACCCTCATAAGGCCTAACGTCAATAGACTTTCTGTTCTCAATGAAAAGTTCTGTTTAGAAATACCAACCTAGAAATGTGGTGTAATTTGATCATTGTACCTAAATTGTAAGTTTTATATACTTGTATTTGGACTTGAATACGAATTGAATCAGTATAAACATATATAAATATTTGACCTGGATGGTCTAATTATCCATATCACAAAATTCAGTCGGTGAGAAGTTCTCACTCTGGTGATTAAGTCTAGTGATGCCTCACCTAAGGACCTGCAGTGTAACAGTGCATTTTTGTCAAAAATGACCACTCCCTTTAATCAATCCTTTCCAGTGTATTACACTCACAGTACTCATTTCGCTTACAGATCGACGCTGATATTGCAATAGGCATACCCGGAAATGTTAGCCTTAGTATATAGAAAATATACTTACATGTAAAACATTTCAGCAAGACGAACATGTATCAAAGCACTAAAATCTGCTCCCCATGCCCCAAAATGTGGTAACCGATCAATCAGCATACTATAATTTATCACAGAATGTCACTAGGAAAGCAAAACAATTGATAAAATATGGTTGAAAGTGATCGTTTTATTAATAGTTATCTGAACGTAATGGACTTGTAACATATGCAAAGGTTGAATTTGCTTAGGGAATATAAGGGAGTGTATATTTTTTTCGCAGGGGTGTCAGGAAAAATGTATGACGCTATAAACACATCGTAACCTCGCCGCAAGGTTATGTGACCAGTGTAATAATATATATGTGGTTAATAACTGATATTACCAGTGTAGGCTATAAGGCTATAGGTTACCACCCCCAACAACTAACGGATGATCGCTGATTACACCAAAACGCAAAACAAAGTGACCCAAAACATTTAGGTAATTGCTTCTACATCCTTTGCGGTCATTTTAACGAACAAAAATCGGGGGTAGGGCCTACCACCTAAGCTGGGGTTATGGTAGGCCGTCAAAGTCGGCGGGTAGGGGGGTTTGCCACCTCGGAAAATTTTAAATCGCCATTTTGAAAAATATCTGCATGCTATTGACTTGAAACTTGCAGGACATGTTACAATTATTGTTGATTCCTTCATTTATTAGCAAAGTAGCAGCTGAAGTAAGTACCCTACGAAAACGAAGCTCTGTCAGCCTGACGTTTACTGCGGATCAGATCATGAATTACTAATATCCAAGATTGACTGAAAACTGTGCAAGACCAAACGTAAGACCCAATCGAAGCGATGATCGTGAGAACATCACTGATCGATACAGAGTGACTGTCAGGAACATATTTCAGAAGTTAATGAGAGAAGATGCAGAACCTAAAAAACTTTAAGGAGAGCATCAAGCAGCAAGCACCAAGTAGCAGTAAGCACCAAGCAAGCACCAATCAAGCACCAATCACACAGCAAGCAGCAGGCAAGCAGCCAGCAAGCAAGCTGCAAGCACCAAACAGCAGTAGAACATATTGCGAAGAAAAACAGGATGATGGCTCTCGAAAAGGAGTGTTGAAATTGCTAACCACCGGAGAAAGGCCAAGATAGCTTGAGATCAGAATAGTCAGGCATGAGAATGACTTTCATGAAAATATCTGAATTTGATAAATAAACCACTAAAATGGTTAAATCAAGCCCCAAATTACCTGAATTTGGACGATAGATATATCTAAGATATCTGAAATCAGATAATTATCTGAAAATTCTCATGCCTGATAGTGTCAGGAAACTGAATGGTGATTTCCAACGTCAGGACAGGAAAGGCAAAGCAGATTACTTCAGGATGGACTGTAAATACCTAGAGGAAAGTAACAAGGTTGGCAAGAGTAGAGAAGTCTTTGCAACAATCAGAAATCACAGTACAGAATTCAGAGCTAAGCTTGGTGTCCTGAAAGATGAAAGTTGCAAGATCTTGGGCTGAAATACAGGAACAGTGGAAGCAGTGCACTAAACAACTGAACTCATGAGATCTGTCCATGACAGATCCATGCAATCTGCCATTCACTGCTAGCGATCTAGAAATTCTGAAGTCAGAAGTTGAATGGGCCCTGCGGTCAATATCAACCAATTAATCTCCAGGGGAAGATGACATCCCAATAGAACTGCTTCAAGAAACTGGTGACAACGGGGCTAACATCATGCTGCATTTCTGCAATAAAGTCTGGAAGACTGAAGTCTGGCCTCTTGATTGGAAACACTCTGTATGTATTTGCACTGATTCCAAAGAAGGCTGATGCCCGGAAATGCAGCAATAACAGAACAATTGCCTTAACATCACATGCAAGCAAAGTTCTTCTCAAGATCATCCTGAGAAGAATGGAACCCTACATGGAGCAGGCCTGACACATGCAAGCTGGCTTCAGAAAAGGACGGGAACTCATGATCAGATTTCAAATATCCATTGGATCTTGGAAACTGCAAGGGAATACCAGAAGGGACTGTACACGTGCTTTATTGACTATTCCAAAGCCTTCAATTTTGTGGATCACAACAAGATCAGGACCATCCTTTTATGCATGGGAATTCCATACCATCTAGTGGCACTCATGAAGAATTTAGATACCAACCAGGAAGCTGCTGTTAGAACAGACTTTGGCCTGACAGATTTGTTTGAGTCCACCTCGGTAAGGGTGCATAATTATTGTAAATTGGAGCACATAATTGAGGGCACATTGTTGACATGCTTCAATATGCAGATAAATACCACCCTGATCACCGAGTCAGAAGAAGATCTGAAGTCACTAATAGGCACAGCTAAAAAGGAGAGTAGTAACCTTGGACTGTATCTGAACCAGGGAATATATAAGATTGGGAAATGACAGACATATTTATAAAGTGACACAGTATATGCGCGCCGCCATCTTGGCTTTTGAAGCACTTACCGCGTTGCGCGTCTGCGTTGGTGCTACAATTCTAATTCATCGTAGTAAATAAACAATCATGAATGAAATATCAAAGGCTGCGCTCTATGCTGCGCCGTGACTGCGTTCAGGATTTACGTCACTCACCGAAAAACTTCTCAGCAAGTGGCATCCAGCACATTTTTTCTTCCCCATGATTGCGTCAGTCGCCATCTTGGTTCGCCGCGTCTTCTTCCTATTTTAGTAATGAACGACTGCCGTTATTGAGTGCCAGCGAAATGCCGGTTTCAGAGCCCTGTCTGAACATAAAGAAAACCAAGATCATGTCCACCACAGATCTGGAGGTATTCCAACTAGATGGTGAAAATATAGAACTTCTATTTGAAGATTTCTACAACTTCTAAGAAGCTGTAGAAACCTTCAACTTTCTTGGATCCACAGTTCATAAAGATGGTTAAATGGACCTGGAACTGAGATGGAGACTAGGCAGAGTTGCTATAAACAAATTTGATATGCTCTTCAAATATCATGACATCTCCAAAAACACCAATGATTATGTTAGTGAACAGTGTCATCTTTCCAATAGTGTTATATGGATCTCTGAAAGCTGGACTTTGAAGCTAAATGATAAAAGAAGGCTGCATGCATTTGGACTCTAGTGCTGGAGAAGAGTCCTTAGCATCTCATACACGTAATCAAAAAATAACAAACAAGAAGGTCATAGTGTTGACTAAACCAAACATTACTTAGGAAGCAACAGTTCTAAAGCAAAAGCTTTAGGACTGTGATGGGAAGTAGTAGTATAGTAGGAGATAATGCTTGGTGGGATAGGTGGATCCAGACGGAGAGGAAGGCAGAAGTGACAAACAGCATTGGAATAAACCTCAAAAATCTGAAGGCCCTAGTGCAAAACAGGGTGCTTTGAAAAAATGTTGTGCATGAGGTCGCCCACAACCTGATTGACTTTAAGACAGAGTACTGCACCTTGATGAGAAGTAGCAGTGTCACTGGTACTTATCTATTCACCAATACACTTATTCCATGTGTGTGTACTGTGATAACAGAGCAGCAGGATGAATCAGGATTGGAGTGGAGCTACTTTAGTAAAAATATATAGCAGCACTGATACTTCGATGCGTGCCATAGACATGTTAGGGTACCAGTGTAAGAGAGCCTGGTGTTGGCAGATTATATGGTTGGTCATTATATTGATGATTAGTTTAAAAATTTAATTTATATGAAACGTGGTATTTACTAATTACAAATTACAATTACAAAAAATTGTTTTATCTTATAAAATTAGAATGATACTATATCAAATAATATCAATTAGATATTCCAATTATTTTTTTCCCCAAAAAATTTGAAATGGGAAACAATTCAGGGACCAAGTATACTTTAGGTCCCATCCAGAATTTTAGGGTTAGGGTTAAGGGTCAGTGTTAGGGTTAGGTTTAGTTTAGGGTTAGGGTTAGGGTTTAGGGTTAGGGTTAGTTTTAGGGTTAGGGTTTAGGGTTAGGGTATAGTTTTTGATGGGACCTAAAGTATACCTTTTCCCAATTCAGTAATTTACAAATGGCAGTTATTTTATGATTTCATAGAAATGAGTAGTGGCTGCAATTATAGCCTGGTGCAAGAGAAGATATAGTGTGTATCCCAACATGCATTGCTTCCTATGGGAAATTTTGTACAGGAAGTCATGTGAGTAGTTAGTGATGAAACATACCCAAAATGCATCATTACATCAATTAACTTTGATTTATGGACATTTCATCACTAACTACTCACATGATTTCCTATACAAACAATCCCATAAGAAGCAATGTATGATGGGATACACACCATTTCTTCTTTTGCCTGGTGCAGTAAGTGTCAACAAGTGCATTCTAATCAATACCTTGGAGGGGAATCACACAAATGATAAAGTTGCTGAAAACAGATAATTTAAGAAATGTCCTAATTTTGTCTATATAAGGTTTAAGAAGTAAAGAAGTATAATAAGATATTGCCATACTTGAATGGAATTGGAATAATTACAAGACTTCTTGAAACTGAAACATTTTATCTCATATTTGGTTACAAAGAGGCTTTTAATTTGTGCAATATTGTTCTATAAGTCAAAAAGTCCAATTTATATATCTGAAGTATTTATTGAAACTTACATCATGAGTAAAAACATAATATCTTTTGTCATAATACCTATGGCTTTAAAGCCAACAATCAATCCTGGAAAGACTATAATTTGTTCATCATTTGAAGAGTTACATGATATGTATCGAGTATGATGACCAGTACATCAGCATTACACAACATTACAAATACCACAATCAGGATGAGTAATGAATGTTGATAATTAATATAACTGTCCAAATTGATCTCGCCACTCAAAATGATGACCATTTTATGCCAGCGATTAGAAAGATAAAAGATCATGATAAGCTATGATGCATGTACTTGATAAAATACCTTTTATTTTACATCAATAAAGAACCTGCTACTAGGAGTGGGCTACAGGGGTCATGTTTAGGTCATAGTTTCAGAACATGCTCATCACATCTTAACTTGATGAGTTGATGCGTACTGACACCAGGGACACCAAATCTGAAATAAAAATTGGGAAAAAAAAGTGAAAATTTTGATCTGCCAGCAGTCCTTAAAATCCAATGTTTTTATTATTTTCTTGCACTTTAATTTTTTTTTTCTTGTAGTAAAGAACCTAAGTTTATGGAAGCAACGTCCAGAAATACATTGTTAAAGAATTTGTCAAGTTTTGACTTTTCGTTTTCGAAAAAACGTACAATTTTGATTAAAATTTTGCATGAGGGCGCTTTCCATCGGTACTCGCAAGTTGTCACTCGCCACTTCTTAAAAAGCATTCCAAATTGTAAATAATCATAACCTTGATCCACCAAAGAAATATGAGCGGTCTATTGCAAATAGTTTGGTCGCCGTGTCAATTTTCATGTTAAAAACAGTCTCAATCAAAATACGTGGTGAAAAAGTTTGTTGACCGAAACAGTATTTCAATTAGACTCGGAAACGGCATTTGAGAAACACAAATATTAGTACTGTAGGAAAACCGTTTGAGCTAGGATGTTCAATTTTTTTATGTGTGTCAGTATAATTATTTTCTTTAATTGTAGGGGCTTATAACCCTGCAATGTTTGAAAATGACTGAGTATTATGAAAAGCGCCCTCACTTTCAATTTAGACAAAACATGGCCCTTTCTCCAACACAAAAAGTGCAGATTTAACAAAACCTTCAAAAATTACACTATTACACCATTAAACATGTCCTTTGAAGTAAAATAGTGAAAAGTGAGGTGAAAACTGACAAAATACTGAATTATTTATGCAAAATGTGATAATTTTTATTTTTTTTGCAATTTTGGCCAATGCATGTCCGAAATTTGTTATTTTGATTTTTTTTTTGCAGAATTGTTGTCAGTAGCCATCAACTCATCACACTAAGGTGTGATGGGCATGTCCTTAAACTATGACCTTCTATAGTCCACCCTTACTGTTACCTCACCAAAATTCATACTGTACGGGTATGATCAGAAACAGTGCTCATAATGATCATTTGTGTGATCTGTTCAACATAGCTACAATCAGGGAAAAAAGTCTTGGCACAATTATCTGTGCATGTCAATGATTTCGCACGCTTCAAATGTTGATTCGAACACAAGGAGCATCTTTACATCCAACATTGAAACAAGGGTGAGGAAGGGGATGGTCAGAAGAGAAGAGGTCTTTATTGCCTTCAACTTTAGCCACATCTTACTGTAATTTTTAGTGTTTAAAACAGATGAATGCACCTGAAAAGACTTGAGTGCTCCAAAGACTTTTTTCACTGATTGTAGATGTTAAGCATAAATCTAAAAGGTTCATATAGCAAAAAAAGTAAACAATATAAATATAATTTGTTTTTGGTAAAATGGCAAAAGTACTAAATTCATTAGTATTATAATACTCTATAAAACAAGTATAAACCAAATATAACAAGTAAAAACCACCATTTCAGATGCTGCATTTTAATTAAAAGCAAATTTCTTTTACTTTACAGTTTACTTTTATAGTCATCAATATTTGGAAGAATACTATATAGACAAACTTGCTCTCAGTCAGTGTTAATTCGGTGGGATATATATATAATCAATAAAGGATATTATAATGATCTTTATTTTATACTGAATGTTCGGTCCTACTGAATCAATATTTCACCCTTTGTACCGTATACTCCATGAGCCGGTTTACCGGCTTTCAGGTCATGTGTCAGAAACTTGATGTGTCTGTCAACAAGATGAGTAGTTACAGTTTTCAATAGTTTCATTAATATTGGAAGACATAAATGAAGCTTTGAATTCATGGTTCATGGGTCATTTTGCTCTTATTTACTCAAAAAAGGTGAAAATTTTCTCATATTTTCGTAAATTTGATCACAATTTTCAACAAATGTAGCTTCGTCTACAACATAAATGTCTAATATGTTGGTCGACAAAATTAGTATTCTTTTGTGAATGCTAGTTATTGGAACAATTTAGACTACTGTAAAATGAAAAAGTAAAGCAAGGGAAATCAAAATCAAAGTAAGTTTAGGGTTATCAAGTAACTTTCGGGTTGGCCCGGGTCAGCAGTACAGATACACATGGAATGGCCAGGGTTCAAAGGGTTAAGGCTTTACATCCAAACATATACCCTCCCCTGAGTGAGATTCCCTCACACTATTCATCCGTACCTAAAGTGGTGCTAAATAAGTTTATGTTCAGAGGTAAAAGAAAATAATTAAGCTATGTAATTTTAATTAACGTGTTATGTAGTTCAATGTAATGGATGGTAAGGCGCTGGAGCACAATTAGGCCACAACTTTGTGGCGACCGCAGGCTTGATTATGATAACCTTGAGGTGAACAACCAGTCACTATGAACAACCAAACCTTTGGTCGCCATTTTGGAAAATTGAGGCTGTGGTCAGGTTGCAGCCGGCTGCACAAAGTTGTGGCCTAATTGTGCTCTAACGCCTAAGCACCGGTAAATATTGGCTTTCGTTTTTATTCCCTTAGTGTATACTTTTCAGTGTTGCACTAAGAAATAGTATGATACTATATGTGTACATAACCATAACATGCTTAAATTCCTATAAATACTTTTATTTATAATAATTCTTTTATTTGCAAAAGTGTGACAAAGAATGTTCCAAAAACCCAGGACAGGGTTTGGTTTCATCCAAACACATGCAGGGTAGACAAAGATACAACAAAAAAATGTTAAGTATACACAAAATGCAAGAAACAAAGCAAAAAGAGAACTGGAAAAAGGACCGAAGTTATGAAACCACAACACGGAGAAACCTCAGGGAGAGGAACTCAGCATTTGATATAGGGACAATTTTCTCAGATGGCGTTGTGTCGAGCATTCCAAATGGTGTAACTACAAAGAAGAGCGAGCTGACTGAGTTCCTTCTTTAGGGGGCTGGCATTTTCTTCGGAAGGGGGGGGGTCCCAAAAAAGCGGAGAGACTTGACAATTTTTTTCATGACCCCCCCCTATCCGAAAG
>JXSR01S012350.1:35048-45719 GCA_000969725.1 Ophiothrix spiculata | reverse complement strand
TTAACAAGTTTGTGTATGATTTTTATATTGATTTTAACCATTTTCTATAGGCCCTATTTAAAACAAACAATGTTCAAAAAATGCTTCTTTGAAGTAATTTTTTTTTGCTAACGGGCTTTCGTGCATGGGTTACTGAGCCTGTGGCTCTTGTTTTTAAACTATTTGAAAAAATCAAATTAAAAGTAGAAATTCTGGCAAATCGTTCACGCTTTTGCGAGCTGCTGTGATTGGCTTGCCAGAGTGAAAGAGTTAATTATACTTGAATGAATTAAGAACTCATATAATTTTAATTATACTTGAATGAACACACACATAGCTACTTTGATGATGGGTATGAATATTCATTAGGTCAATTTCAAAACCCTGTTTAAACCTTCCAATGTATTGTTATTTTTGAAGTTTAACTTAGTTTTTTTTTAAATATAATTTCACAAAATAATTAAAATTATATATTTTTTTTGCTAATGTCAATTTGTGACCACTTTTAACCAAAAATCCTCAATCTAAGTAGTATTTTAGTTGATTTTTTTTTTGATGTGTCAAAATCAATGTGCTAACTATAGATTTTTTTCAAAAGTTGACACTTTTTAGTTTTAGACCCATAATTTTGCCATTACTGTTGTTTCTGCTTATAAAAAAGATGCATTAATATTTAGAATTTACATATTTTTTTTAATAGTGTGCTTATTCTTAAACAAGGTCTAAGCGCATTAACATTACATTTTTAAAATTACAATAATAAATACGATACACAGAAATATATGACCAACTGTGGAGAACCGATAGTCAACCCTCAGAGCTTACAATATGATATAGTGATATTAAGAAAATAAATATGACTAAGATTCATTTAAACAATGAAATCGATTCATTTAACAAAATGAAAAATAGGTGCAGAATAAACATTTTTATGCCAAATCTGAAATTTTCAAAAGTTCATTAAACAATGCTTATATTTAAGAGCTACAGAAATACTCATTTTCTATACACTTGATTTCAATTCACCTTAAAACAGGTGTTGTTGAGTTTCTCCTATTGCATTCAGTCTGTATGCTAAGTGCGACAACCCTGGGAAAGCAATACACAAAGTGCTTGTAGACTGACTTCAAATTTAAAGAAGCATTGGACAATTTAGAATCATCCTTCCTTTCAACTTTTTGTCTCAGTTTGATGCGATTTTTGTATCATTAAAAGCATAACTTTGATATTTTCAAAAAATCAAAATTTAAAATGTATTGAAAAAATATGAAGTATTCTTTCTTTGTTGTCATATAAAAAAATCTTTTTAGAATTGAACTGTTATAATTTGCTGTACAATGTATACCAATTTAATACAAAATATTTTGTATTATTATGCTTAATTGCATGATGTAAAAGTGTAAAAAGATATCCATATTGCATGCTTTTCCTTTATATTTTAAATTAAAATGTACTTGAATATCCTAAATGTAATATTGTCTTTTTTTCAACAAAAATTTCCCTGTGGCATGCCAAATCCCCTTGAGCCTGGAAGGGGGCATTTTTTTAAAAAGGAAATTGCACCCTACTCCAGTGTTCCACAAAATATTCATCAGTATTTGTTACCATCAATTATCTTGATATTTGCAAAATTAGTCTTGGTTCTTCACAACAAGTGAGGTCAAACACTGTGAACTGGGGACATTTTAAGAGAAATTTTCACCTTGGTCTCAAATCCTTTAAAAAAGCTTGAAATTATCCCATCCTTCAAAAATTTCCCCTGTTGCGGGTCAAGTCCACATGTGCTTGTGCAATTTTTTTAAAAGAAAATTATCCCTGTGATCCCTGTCCTTAAAATAGCTTGCTTGTGGTTGTTTATTTTTGTACAATTTCATACATATCAATTTGGAGATATAGTAATTTGTAAGGAGAGTGGTTCTCAGCATAATAATAATAGCCTTTTCTTCTTGTGTATTTTGTGTTTCAGTATGGCTTGATGGTATTCCTGGTGTTCATTGCATTATTAACGGCTGGTATTACAGGATTTGTATATCGCAATCCAGTAAGTAGTATGTATGAACAATTCAAGATATGGCACCCAATCACATGACACATGATAATGGTCCCCGGGAGGAGGTACTATATAATACATGGCGTTTATTGATGTGAAATAGTGAATTCTTTAGGCTTACTACTGCAAGGGAAACCCCTCCAAAAACCAAAAAATGAATATCTACATTGGGGTTCAAGATCTTTCTTAATTTAATTTTAGATATATACAGGAGAAAGACCAGAGATGAACACTTTCATGGTGAAAACCTGTGGAAACAAGAATGGACTGAAAACCAAATGCATAGACAGTGTCGGGACTGGAGATCAATCCCGACCGGATCACCTAGGACTCGTTGGTGCATGTCCTCATGATCAGATGTGCTGCCCAAATAGGATTTTTTTCATCAGAAATTCCTGGACATGGATCAATGCCTATCCTATTTTGATTTAAAATGTCCACATACGATGGGTTATTTTGTGCTGAAAGTGTCTCAAAATTTGATTAAATACCGTAATTATAGATCTATAACTTCTTGTAGAATTATGGTTTTGCTCAAGTTCTTAAACATGGTTACTTATTTCTCAAAATTTGTCCTAAAATGCATTATGAGCTCTATAGTTTGTCTCAAACCTCCTACTCCTCCCCACCCCTCCTTACCCTAGATTTCCAAGACATTTATGAGTATGTGCCAATAGCAATGTGCATTTATGCAGTTAATGGTAGTGCCATCACATTATATATTTATTTGTTTTATTTGATTTGATTTGATTTATGTCCTTGTTGTTATTCCATATATGTTTTCAAGGGTAATTTCTATGTCTAATTCCTGTAACACTTTTTAATCTTTTATTGGTTTTACCATGTTGTGCAATCTATTTCAGAGTAGGTTTTTATGTTTCAATATTTTATCATGCATTGAATTTTATTGATAATAAAGTATATGAATTCTCATTAGACATTTTGTTTGTATTGTAAATGGACCATGTCAATAAACCCAGATACATTTTAATGCTGGGAGAGGTTTTTCTGTGTTCATCTCCAAATTAGAAACCATACCGTTCTATCAAATGTAAACCTTGGCCAAAAACCAAGCTGCAATTGAGATGGTCCACAGTTTCTGGAGGTTTGCAATCAGATGGAATACAACTAAAATGCATTTAAAAGATATGATACAAACAGGTCATTATAGGTCCAATGCTTGCAATGCCCTTCATTTGATAGTTATTATAAAAAAAAATCACTTTGTTTAGGCTTTCGCCAAGGAAACCCAACTTGGTACTTGGTACCAAGTAAGCTAAAGGAAGCTTATCTTCAACAGGGCTCCAAGATGTTTTTTAAATTCAGTTATAGAGTCATAGATAGCTGTGTGTTGAAGTGGATTTTTGGTATTTAAAGCAGGCTCACACTTACGAATAGGTGTTAACGGCAAGGGACGTAAAGCTGCGTATTTCAGATTAAATTTCCCGACAGTAAGTAATAATGTGTTACCATCACTTAATATGGACTAATTCGCTAGCCAAGATTGGCAAAACAAAAAACAAAAAAAAGAGACCCTAAATTTTGCAAATTTTTGGTCGGTCGCAAAGGGCAAATGTATAATTTTTCTTTAGGCCTGATTCACATTCGTCACTCTTGATTGTGAATTCAATATAGTGTGAGCCAGTTTTTTATTGTAATAACTCCTATTTGTAACTACTAAGTCTGGAACTATTATAGTTTTTTTGTCTGTTTTGTATCTCAGCTTAAAGAAGACTTTCACAATGGTTTGCAAAGCGCCATCATGGAATACCAAGGAAGGAACGAACATCCCGACTCATCACTTGATGTTTTACAAACAGAGGTAGGTGAAAGGTTATGAGGAAGGCCAAAGGTCATGGCAGTGGGATGTTGTAGCTCATGGAGCTTAGTTATTGTTTCTCTTTTTTCTTTTTTTTTCAGAAACAAGCTTCGTTGTAAGTCGGGGTCTTGACCGTCCAATGTGTTTTTACTCGATCCTTATCACATTTTTGTAACTTTTTTTTTGTAAATTCCACTCTGTGGAATTGCAGAATGTTGTATTTGTGGCTATTATTAGGGGTGTGATTCTTCAGGATTCTTCCTGATTCAAAGTTTGTTTTGTTCAAAAATGTTGCAATTTTATTTGTTTTTGAGCCTAATATAGGCCATTTAAGACAAGTTTTATTTTGTTTTGGTTTTAGGATTTTTCACAACAGCCAGGATTTATCCAAAAACCCAATCACACCCCTGTATTATATCTGTTTTGTGTTTTATATAGAATTACTACTGTTTAGTGATATTTATCGCACTTCAATTATTTTCGCGCTCAAGGAGGCTAGCGTAAAGAAATGTACTACCCATACGGGAAAATGGTATGCATTTACTACTTATATTAAAAATTCAACACGCGACATTATTCATAATATGCTGTGCTCGAAAATACTGAGTGCGTAATTATTCATGTTTGCAGTATCTTGAACAACCAAACAAAGATCAAACAATGAATATTCAATACCCAAATTACACCTACAGAAAAACAGATATCCTTATTTCAGTACCTGGGTTTTTGTAATGGACCATCTACAATTGGAAAATGAACTCTGCTGACTGTCATTTCCCCAAATGTTTTTACCTACAGACTACTTCTGTATGTCCCATAATACATCTTGAAAGTACCGCAAAGTGCGCACGCGACCATATTATAAGTCCTGCGCATTGCACACAACTTAAAATCAGGGTACGAATTCGCCGGTATCGCATCACGAAATGCAATACAATTTTAACTAATTGCGACACACTTCTGTCATATGCATTATTCACCCGACTGGCTGGCGACTGAATCTGTAAAAAAATGTCACAGCTTGGGAAAAACGTATATTGTGTATACTTGCGTGTCATAAAAGTAATATTAAAAATCATTTACAAATGACAACTTTACTTTGCAACTTCACTTGTACGTGTTGTTTATCCATCAAATTCTCCTCTATCGGCACTCTTTACCATGCATGGCATTCTACGTATTCAGCGCTGTTATTATCTGTAGTCCGGGCTGTCTATATCGCAGTTGCGTTAATCGTATGTTCTCCCTCGTACATCTATCGAGAGTAATACATGAGAGAATGTCACACGTGCTCACAGAGGAGGGAGTACGATTTTGATGTTTTGAATAGCAAAAGGCAAGGTCGCTGAAGGTCAAAAAGCCAGGACGTTAACATTTTTGTAGGGGGGAAGATATGGAGATTATGATGGGTAAATAAAATAGTTAAGGCATTATATTTTTGTAGTTGGTACAAAGTAAATATTGAACTTTTAAAAAAGGTAATATTGACTTTTTTGGTTTCTAAATAAGTTAATTGCAACCGTTTGTGATGTGAATATTAATTCACATGGTACGCTCACCCTATGCGGAAATGAAATATCCCATGCCGTTCATTGCCAGCGGCACATCAACTTCAAGCCTATATTAATGCAGCGCAGGGCTAGAAAAATGGCGCTAGCACAGACGTCACAAAGGTGGAAACGCGAGCTTGATCCACTAAATGAATGGCTTGAAATCGAAGTGGAAGAGGGAAAAGTTGTCTGCATGAAATGTAAATTATGCATGTATAAATAACACACATCTTGCATGTGCAGCAAGGTGGTTTTATCTATCAAAAGAAGTGCTATACAAAACATTTTGCATAGCAAAAAACTGCTATACAAAACATTTTGAATAGCAAAAAATTGCTATACAAAACACATTTTGTATAGCAAAAAACTGCTATACAAAGTTTTGGACATACTATACAAAGCAAATTTTGTATAGCAGTTGTTGCTATAGAAAAAAATTGAATTCGCACCCTGCTTAAAATATGGTCGATTGCACTTTGCGGTACTTTTAAGATGCATTATTGGACATACCAAAGTGGTTTATTTGCTATTGTGAATGTTTTTTATTTTGCAATTTATATTTGTATCTGTTCACAGCTCCATTGCTGTGGCGTAGATGATTATGGAGACTGGCATCAACTACCTGATCTGGGGGAGACTGAATGGTCCAAGACTCACACCGAAGAGTTTGTACCGCTAAGCTGCTGTAATGAACTCAAATATGAAAACGTGTGCGAGAGAGCTACCAATAATGAAATTAAAGTACATAGTGTTTTCAACGATACGCTACAAGTTTATGAAGAGGTGAGTCATGTGCCCAGGTAGCCATGGGTGCTGATGGTGGCCCTGTATGAAATCAAAAATAATGATAAGATATCCTATCCCAGACCACAAGCTATCAAAAGAGAAGCTTGTCACATCAGGATCAGAAGGAGTCCCCTCAACAGAGATGGCGGCAGATATCTTCTCCCGATAGTCTAGAATTCTATATTGAGTCGTATTTCACCCTCTTCTGCAATCGGCTCAAAATAGCCAACCCAACAGCGCCCCCACGTGTTTAGTATGGGGCTGTTGAAGTCCAAGAGAAAAGCTGGATGAAAGCTTCCTAAAGGTGGGCTAAATTTCAATGTTGTGGGAAGTCAAACTTTTAACATATAAGCTATCATGTATGTTTGAATTGATATGCTGTCTCAGGCCATACATGAACAATTGAATAATGAAAACCCTGTGTGAGACCTTCCGTGATCATGACACAGTAGTGATTCCAAAAATTTAGTGAAAAAATGTAACTGTACACAGCTCGACCGATTTTCTACATTGTTCCGAAGTTTTTGACAATTCAGCTAGACACCAGAATCATCAATCAATCCAACCATTTTTCTTCGAGTTTGGTACCAGGGATCCTTGCTAAACATGTATGACGCACAAATGGCGTAATTTTCAGGAATTTGACGCAACAAGTTTCTGAAAATGTGTGAGAAAGATGGTTTTTCTTCTGTTTGTGAATTTTCAGCCTCAGCTCATAATTTTGGTGCAAGCACCTCAACTTTGCCAAAATTTGTCGAATTGTTTGTTTTTGGTCCTGCCATGCCTGCAATCGGAATGGATTGCAGATGTTCTTGGTTTTGTATGTTGTCTTTCTTTGTTTTGATTAATAAAGATGATTTAATAAAGCTCAAAAAGCTTAGAGGGAATACTGTTCGATACCCTGTTGGAGACTGAAAAGCCAAATTTGATACCAGATAAGAGACTTGCAGAGCACCAGGTCAATTTTGATCCCTATACTGCAGGTCTTTAGGGCTGTCTTTTAAACTGCCAGCAGAAAGCCATCACATTCATGTGCTTTGATTACAGTTTCAGTTAATTTTTTTTCCATATAATACAAATAATAGATAATATCAGGACAATATGGAAGGATTACTAAAAAAGAGCAAAGCTCATATAACAACTAGATTACGACTAGAGTGGCACCATGATATACCCTATCTGTACTTCAATTGTATTGTTTTCCATAACAGCTCCCCAATATCTCTTGAGTTGATGCAGCAAATTGAAGATCAAATGTGTTGCACAATGATGTAATCATTGGCCATATATATTGGGGCTTGAACTTAAAACCTACTGATTGAAAATCATAATTCTAATCCAATAGACCACACGAGCTCCACGTTGATTTAATCAGCTTAAAATCCTGTCGCTTAATCTGGCTAATTTGCTTTATTTTGATGCTCTTTTCAGGGTTGCTATGATATAGTAGTTGATTTTCTGGAAGATAAATTACTCATTATTGCTGGCAGTGCATTTGGATTTGCATTCCTTCAGGTAGGTTGTTTGATATTATCTCCATGATCTTTATTGGCTGCCAGATTATTATTATATTCTTAGTCACTGAGTGAGATTTTACTTCCTAATAAGGAATTTTGGCCATCCATTATGAGACGATAGATGACAGTGTGAAACACAGTTGAGCCGCACGTTCAAAATCACGGCGCGATGCAGGTATACGCACACATCCGGCGTGAACAGCTTTACTGGGTTTGGAATATTTCATGTTTGAATAGGGGTGTGCGTTTTTCCAATGATAATGTTTATAGTTTTTGGCAATAATTTACGTCGTTTTTGATTTTTAAATTGCTCAAATTTGTGACTATAAGAATTCGTAAAGATTTCATAATGGGCACCCCCTGCGACGGGGGTACCCATTACTCAAAATAATGTACGCCCATCCATTGTGAGACGATAGATGACAGGCAAAACAATAAATCTTATCTTTTATTCTTTAATTATCTTGAGATTCTTGAATACTGTATCCACATAGCCAAGTCATGTATTGGTCTTTTGACAAGCCATTGAAATAAATAAATATTCTCACTTCCAAAAGTTTTAAAAAGTTATCATACTCTACTACCGAAACAGTATCAAAGCATCTAAACCATGTTTGGTATCCCGGTATCAACTCATCCAATTCATCGAGGGATTCCCTGAATGTCTATCGCCTTTATCTTGAAGTTATTTCATACCAGCATGCCAACATGGTTAAAATACTTTGATAATATTTCAGTCATTGTGTGTGATAATTTGTGAAACCTTTGGAAGATAGTATTTATTATAGGTTAATAAATGCGCATTTCATACGCGAGTGAAATGAGACAAAATCAATGTATGTGCGGTCAATTTTAATGCATCTAATTCACGAGGCCCTTAGAAACCGAGTGCATTGGACAGCAATCAAAATTTACCGCAAGTGCATTGATTTTGTCTCATTTTACGAGCATTATGGAATGCAAATTTATTAATCTAATTCATACATGACAGAAAAATAATATTGTATCTTTTGTGAAAAGAAATAAGGCCTTTAATATGACCATCAAAATCCAAAACTTGTTTAAACTAAATAAATAATCACCCGATAAAAACAATGAAACTAAACGCCCACCACGCAAACCGGAACGCAACCAGCGCAGTGCATTGTGAAGATCCACTGCACTCTGTGTACTTTATATTCTTGCGTTCTGATTGGCAAGCTGGCACGCGGAGTGTTTGAAATTTAAGAGTCTGTCATATTGCAAATAGTTGAATTGGACGAGTGGATAAGATAACTCGACAGTGGTTCTGTACATTCAGCATACTGCTACATTTTCAAGAAACCCAAGCGCACTCATTCCTCTCCTCTCCTACGGGATCTCCATTGGCTTCCTGTTACCCAGCGCATCCAATTCCGCACCCTCTTCCATACCTTCAAATCCCTGAATAGCCTCTCTCCGCAATACATCTCTTCCCTCCTCCACATTCACAAGCCGTCTGGTTACTCCCTTCGGTCCTCTACATCCATCCGCCTGAGCTCTCCAAGGACCCGTACTCTGACTGGCGATATGGCATTTTCTACCTCAGCGCCACGCCTATGGAATAAGCTCCCTGCTGTGGCCAGAGGCTCCACTAGACCACTACCATTGTCTCCTTCAAGATGTCGATCAAAAGTCACCTTTTCCCAAATTAGTTGGTTGTGTCCTCTTCCTTCCTTTTTCCTTCTCTTCTCTTTCTCAGCGCTTTGTATCCTTTTGGTTACAAGGCGCTTTATAAATACCAGTGTATGTATGTCTATGTATGTACATTAATGGGAACAGTGGATATGGTTAATTTATATATAAATTTGATAAGCAATTGGATAGGGCGACTTGTTTGTAAATGCTGGAATTACTTTCTACTAACTTCTACTTTTGATTCTAAGCCAACATTCTAATTATACAAATTGAAATTCTAGCAAATAAGTTTGGTTTTTCAGTAAAAAAAGTTTGTTAATTGGATGTGTCTAATTAATGGTAACAGTATTCCTTGCTTCCTAGAAAAAGGATTCAACCGACTTAACACATTGCGAGTTAATTGATTGAATCTGTTAATAAAGTAACCCTTTATGCACTGATTTCTAACAAAGGAGGCCAAACTTTTTTTTCTAAAATTTGATGCATAATAGTAAATACATTGTTTAGTTTGTAAAGTTTATTCATGAAAAATATACTTTACAATAATGGATGTATCAGCCGCGGATCCAGGGGGGAGTGGAAGGGGCGTGCGCCCCCCGTAAAATTGGCAAAATCCTACAAAATCAGCCTAATTAGGTCAATTTGTTGTTATAAAAGCTGAAAAACACACCCTCCGCCCCCGTGAAATTAAGATCCTAGATCGGCAACTGTGTATAGTCTACCTTTCAAGACTATATACCCAAGACTTTTGAGCATATGATAAAAAAATATCCAAAAATTATAATCATCAAACTTGAGTTTACAGATTATTAGAAAATTCTATTTCCTTCTCTACCTGAATTCCATCTTGGTTCATAGAGACATTTGTTATTCAGTCCGTGCTCGCTTCCGCTGGGCTTTCTCCTGCATTCAAAACTGAATTTTAAAAACATTGAATCCTGTTGAAGATAAGCTTCCTTTAGCTTATTACTTAGTACCAAGTACCAAGTTGGGTTTCCTTGGCAAAAGCCTAAACAAGGTGATAAGTACACTGGATAAAAAAAATAAACTGAGAAGAGAGAAAGATACTGGTACTATTATACCTTTCACTCATTTTAAAATCATAGATCAGCAGATGGTTGTACCATCTGCCATATATCTTCTTTGTTCCACTGTAATCATTGTATCATGTCAGATAAATTCAATTCAGATCTTGAGTCAATTTGATTTTACAAGCAAAAATGTGTTTGAGAGACACTCATATATTGTGTTGTTTTAATTAGCTGTAATGTTACCACATGGAGATGCTAATTTCAGGAAATAATTCTGAATTCA
>JXSR01S012350.1:434-15657 GCA_000969725.1 Ophiothrix spiculata | reverse complement strand
AAATAAAATAATTGATTTAAAGGACTACAGGCTACATGACATCTACTGTTTGGATAAATGTGAATCAGAACTGCTGTTTTAATCATGAAAAGAGAAATAGTTTCCACTGTTTTTATGAGGACTCGAACTTGTTAGTTCGAGACCCGGGCCGGGCGGTTTTTGTCTCCTTGTTTCCTTGGGCAAGAAACTTTAATCTACTTGCTCCGTGGTCGGACAGTCACATAAAGCCGTGGGTCCCCTGTGCGAATGCTCCTTCTTGGGGCGCTGCATACAGTGTATACCTGATGAGTCTATGCCTTCTGACGCAGGTTAGTCATGCATTACGAAGTACATTAAGGCTGGGGTAGACCTTCAACTAGCGCAAACATATTTTGTACTCTAACTCTCAAACTGATTGCATAAACCATATAAAAGTATACATTTATAGAAGCGGATTTTTATCCTGAACATATTGGTGATATTGGTCAAAAAATGCCAACAAACGTATTTTTGACCCCAAAAAATTCTGGAAAGCCTAACTAAAACTTGCATTCGTGAAATTTTGAATTTGTTTGGTTTTTGGAATCAAATTTTTGGCATTTTTGACCAAAACTGACAATTTTGGTCAAAAATTGATATCATTATCATGTTCAGGGTAAAAATCCACTTTTTAAAATGTATAATTTTCCATAGTTTATGCAATTAGTTTGAGAGTTAGAGTACTAAAACAGTGTAAGCCATTTGAAGGTCTACAACCACTCGCCCAAGTGAGCAGCCTTGAGATCATGAAGTGAACTTTTAGATAAAACATAATAGACAGGAAATCATTTGTTAAGGTTTATGTACAATCTAGAAACTCTATTCCTCGTGTGCATCAAAAAATGTTGATATTCTGGCATGTGTAAGTAAGCAAAAACCTGCAGTAAACATGACATTCTTCTGTCTTGTTCGTGAAAAAGAACAATAGCCTTACTTATGCAAGCCATAATTTTGAAATTAGTGGACCAATTTTGACTTGAGACAGATTGATGCAGAGGAAAAACTTTTGTGTCTGAAGGGACTCATTCAAAATGATTGTTTGTGGACTGGTCCGTGTGCTTGAGGGCCTACATCGTAAATACTGTCATCTACGCAATCTTGAAATCCACAAACAATGCAATAATTTTAGGTAATATAAATCATGCTATTCTTATAGTATGCAATAAAATATACTTGGAGCATATCCAGGGAGCGCATGGGGGACACATGCCCTTTGCAGCAATTTAAGAGGTACTGAAATAATGTTGAAAACAAATTGCCAAGATTGAAAATGGAAGCTTTCAAAAGGCAGTTGAAAGTGTTATAACCCAGAGCTTCAGGGGGTTCCACCCATGGATCCCTGCTAGGAGCTTTGAAAATGTAACCCCGCCCCTCTCATACCCCATTTTCGATTGCACTATTGAAGCCCTCGTGAGCACCACCTTAACATCTTTGGAAGGGCAAAACATCCACTAGCTATCCCTCTCTTGTGGTATGGTATAGCAGCATGTGAAGAATTTGATATGTTTTTTGAGAATGATTTGTTGCATCGTCTCTTTTGTATGCACTAAACATATTTTGATAATATTTTTGTTATAATTGTTAATGCCTCTAGACTCTACAGTTGTAATTGGACCAGGTTTAGATTTGTTAAAGTAAATGGACATGCTGAAGAGTAATGTAATTTTATTAAACATGTTTTACCATGTGTGAATAAAGTCATTATTATTAGTTCAATTTATGAATTATTGAATATGTAACAAAAGATCGTTGTGGTCTATGACCAAATATGACAGGTTAAAGGTCGATGCTTTTGAGATGTGGTGTTACAGATGTCTTTTGCAAACAACATGGAAAGACAAAAGAACTAACACCTGGATATTGGAAAAGATTGGAACTGACTTGCACCTTAGATGTGGGATCATGAAAAAGAAGTACAGATATTTTGGTCAAATTATCAGAAGGGATGGTGACATTGAAAAACAAATACTTCAAGGTGCTTCAGAAGGAGAGCATGGAAGAGGGCGTGCAGCAACATCTTGGTCAGATGACATGAAATCTGTTAATTCACTCCCTGTAATATGTCATAATATTCCTCTCTAAGTCAATTTAAATCTGAGTTAAAAACCCATCTCTTCTGTCAGGCGTTTCCTGTTTCATTATTTTTCGTTGTGTTTGTCCTTGTTCCTGTTTTCACGCGTTGAGATCCTTTTGGATGATTTTTGCGCGTTAAAAGAATGCTAAATTATAGTGTGCAGGGTGCATCACGTCTTGCGATAGAGATGGATGGCGTACTCTTGTGAACTACTACAGCAGCGGTATGAGCGACATCTGACCTAGATGATGAACAGACAATGCCACCAATGAATGGAAGTGTGCAGTCAGGTATTGCACACCACTGGCACTTAATTGTTATCCTGTAGTATCCCTGTGCACAGAGAACCAATCTATTTGATGTTATTTAAAAGTCCCCAGGCATGCTGGTTATAAGTGGGTCAAGACCATCAAGTTTATAATTAAAGTAAATGAAGATGATATCATTGCAATTAATGAATGATTCAGTATGTAACATAAGATACAAGAGAATGGGAATGCCTAAATCAAATAACGCACACCACTGGTATTCGGTATGTTGATAGTTTCCCTATGTGGCATAGTTTTTAGTCTTAGTTAAAGACCCTCGGTAGTTTGTTTCACTGGTCATGGTCTGTAACACAAGACTACATAGTTTTCAGAAGCTGCTTGCATCATAATATATCATACTATATATAATTCATGAGATGAAATTTATTTGATGGGGTGGGTTGGGTGTAGTTTGCAGCAAACTTATAGTAAGACCGGGTAGAAGACATTCTCTTTTATCGGGAAGGTCTTTTATCATTTACGAATTCTCCCCTATGAGGTGAACGACCAAAATAAAAAAGACACACATACCGTTGAAGAACCTTTAACTAGGTTGGGTGTATTAAGGTGTGTTATAATACAAGACCCCTTGACCCAACGTAGACCAAAATTGGGCAATTAATAGTAATTCCCTCCTCTCGAGTATTCTAAGGCTGAAGGTCATCCCAAGGTCAAATATAGCGCCTTAGTTAATTTGGTTTCTTAAGGCGCTTTTAAGAAATGTGTCTGATTGATTGATTGACTGATTGATTGACTGATTGATTGACTGATTAAAAGGTCAACTTTAGGTCAAATCTTAAATCGTCCCAAAAATTACCCCAAGTTTATCCCAGGGGATTTCAAGGTCATGGCCATAACTCCAGAACCCTTGATACTACCTAGAGTCAGTATATAGAATCACTGCATTCCAAAAACTTGCAAAATTGCAAAATAAATTTCCCATTCATATCCAAATGGTGTGTGCATCTTCATCATAGCATCAATTTACAGCCAGACTTACCTGTCAACACCAATCAATTTGACAGATTTCATTTCATTAGATGGTATTACTTATATGTGACCCGCCATATCGAAAGGTACCGTAAAGTCAACAGAGTAAATTACATGATACAGTCCATTGAAGCTAAGCATAGTCAAAAATCTCATCCAAGGTCAAATTTCTAATTTTATCAGAAACGTATACCTGCTTTTGGAGTGTATTCTATCCTATTAATCAGGGCCCAAATTCATGAAACCCTGCTAGCGCTAGTTGGCTGCTAACTCTTTGTCTACCTGTCAAATTTTGACAGGTATACAATAGGTTAGCAGCCAACTAGAGCTAGCGGTGTTTCATGAATTTGGGCCCTGGTTTCAACATCCAAAACATAAGAAAAATGTGTTAAAAACCAAGATAAAAATCCTCTCTTCATTCAAATTTTACTAAGTACAAAAACTTTAACTCGATTTTCTCAGAACTACAGTTTTTCGAATCACCCTGATGCCTTTTACCAATTTGAATGTAACTTCGCAACCGAACATCCAATAACCAAAAGCAAGGTGTCAATATAATCTCTCAGATGAAACCAAAAAAATAAAAAATCAGTTTTGATTTGGGGACCCTTAAGGTACCTTTCGATATGGTGGGTCACATATGCAGTCTGATTCCTCACATTCTCCAAGCAGGTTTTATCATTATTTGTACTATCAGTTTAATTGATATATGGTTTAACTTTTCACTTTACTGATATGACATCCTTGCTATTTCATGCTCATAATTACCTCTTTTTATGATAAAGATTTCTGTAAATTAAATTAATTGGATAAATGTTGTATTTGGATATGTGTGACTCAATTTCAAAAACTAAACCAATCTCTAATGCTTAATTATTTAACAAAATGTGATATGTGATAATTAAATGGACTAGCCTAGATTCCACTTAGAATTAAAAACTTATAGCTAAAAAGTATAGTAAAATAAAAAAAAACTGCAAAAATTTACACACACATAGCTCAAATTGAGAGATAACTAATTTGCAATATATTGTTCTTTGATGGTGGTGTGACTATCCTGTGTTTCCTAAATCCTAAATTTGTACCTCAGATGGATTTACCAGATAAAAGATCAAACAAAGCTCCTAGATATTATTTAATACATATTAAGAGAGAAGCAATTTCATCAAAAATAATTTGTTTGGCACATGTGTAGAAACAAAATTTTTTTTATAAGTTTTCAAACTAGAAACATTGTTTTCACACCACTTTTTTACGCCGGCGAAAAAAAATAAAGTAGGTAAAGAATTGCAATTTTCTCCAATATTCCTCAATAATCATGGAAAACTACTTTTAGGTTATATTACTATAAACATGTTCTATCAATTAAAGTAAAAAATTATGAAGGTAAAAAATTAGTGATAAGAATCTAGGCCAGTCCCTTTAAAATCAATGTCATCAATATTTACAGCCAGACTAACTTGTCAACACCAATCAATAAACAGATTTCATTTCATCAGGATGTCCATGGCATTACCATCTTCATTCTTTATATTTGTAGATTTCTTAATTCTAATTGTGGCCGAGCGGTTAGAGCACAGGTCTCGTAATGCTGAGGTGGTGGGTTTGAGCCCCGGGCCGGGCGGTTTTCATCTCCTTGTTTCCTTGGGCGAGAAACTTTACTTGCTTCGTGGTTTAGAAGTCATGTTAAGCAGTTGGTCCACTATACAAATAGACTGGGGTATGCATATCATGCAAGTACAGTGTATATGAATTGATTGATTATTTTTTTATATTTATTTAATTGATGAGGTAAAAGAAGATGGATTACAGAAATTTTTTCAAAATTGCTAGACACTAAAGATGCAAGCGCATCTTCTCAAACAGAGGAGGGTGGTCGTGGCAACTGTTACTGGTTACCGGATGGTATACGCCGGTATAGTAGCCGATCCCCGGTGACGTCATGTCCTATACCGCCTCTGGCATGAAGCCGTTGGAATTCGTGGAAAAATACTACTTCCGGGATGATCACTAAAATTATTTTCGTAATCGGTAAAAAAATATGATAACATATATAAAAAGTGGGGTTCACGCGTGAACCCCAGCGGATTTGGAATGACATAATTATGTTGATTACTATAAGAACACTTTTGTATTTTTTTGAGGTAAGGTAAAAATATGATCTTTGGAATTGTTTTCTTCAATACGTGAGTCACGTGACCCAATAGAAATACACGTAAATCGTACCCTAAATTTGCATTTTAGAAATCCCTCGTCCCTATATCTAGTGGATGCTATTTATCGTGTCCGCCACCGCCTGTTCTCAAAGATAAAAAAAGTTAGTGCTTGAAAAACAGACCTTTCACATGCAATAAGTCACACTACTCATGACTGAATTTCTATGTTGGCGGCTATAATATAGTGCAAACATATTTATAAGTCAGAAATTCACATAATTCTTTTTAAAATGAGTTGTTTATTCATTCCCATTTTACTCACTATATCGCATTTGTGTCACTTCCCGAACTTTGATTATCCTTTGCTATAGTTTTATATCACTCTTGGATAATAAGATATGTTTCTCTTTTTTTTTTCTCTCACTCTCTGCTGAAAATCGATAATGATGAATATACTACAGATTCTGATTGACAATTTGATGCTATTACTTTCAAACTAGTCAAGTGCCCTCTGTTGTTGAAATGATTTGCATGTTAGGGGAATTTCCTTTTTCAACGATGTTACATGGTATTAGGGATATCAACGAGAAAATTTAAGTTCCTATTCAATTTGTTTTCATGACACATTCGAATTGCACTCTGTTTCCAAAGTAAAATGACACCAAGATCACATTTGTAGGTCAAGCGGTTCCGGAGATATTAAAGATTTTGTCCGAAAAAATCGGCGCTTTTTGAGTTACAAATAGTAAATATAAGGAATTTACTGGCGTGTAAAAATGACAAACAAACTAAGAAACCTATTTGTTTTGTATATTTTTCTTCTACAAGTGCCTGGCAGTAGCTAAGCGTCCAAAAAAATCCCATGTCTCACTTCGTATTGAAAATATCCGACCAAATTTGAGGTCATTTGTACAATTTCAACAAATGGACCCGTTTGACAAGCTGTTACAGATATACAACGGGAGTAGGATGAATAAACAAACTCAGCACAGCCACTTACGTTAAACCAGGAAATCCCAACTTTCCTGGTTAAACCAGTATAGGTACGCGAAACAATGGCAATTACAATGAGTATACTTACTCCCATAATCTTTAAAAGTGTTTATATCTACAATATTGGAATGATTTTTACCAGATAAATGACATGAAAGAGTGGTGTAAGTGAGTAACAGTATGATATTGAACCAAATTCACAATTATTTTAACATTTACCATCCAAAAAGACGTAAGAAAGAGTCGTCGTGTTATGCAATGTCCAGCCAGCTTTGTGCCGGGAGACGCCGGGTATGCATCTCCAAGGAGTATTCCCATTGATGGCGGGGATTTATAAAACACGTCGGAGTGTGGGGTTTGGACCGGGGTTCGGAGGACATTTCGCGATTTCGCGAAGTGATTCATACGTTGTTGGAAGTTAAAAAATGTACCATTTTGATCACGAATATCTACCGGGTGCAATGATGCAGGAAACTTTTTCGGAGACGTCTTGTGTCATCCAAGAATTGCAAAAGTATTGGGAGATCTCCGACCGGAGCAGTGGTCAGGGGTTTCAAACGATTGCTGTGAAGTACAAGAGGTGGTTTTTAAAAAGTCTCCTTCATAAATGGAACAATGGATCAATCTCCTATAAAATAATAGTTTACATTTTGCCTAAAAGGGAGTAAATCACTTCGCGAAATTCCATTTTTGTACAACGCGCTATACCGCAGAACAGGGCTTAATTTGAGTTTGCACGGCAACCTCTGGTCCATTTTCACACGGAGCTGCTCATTTATGAAAACATACGAACATTCAATCAACTATAATATACTTGTTTTATGATTGAAAACTAAAAAGAACCCCCCCAATATTTAAAAAAAAACTCGATTTTTTCAATAGGTATATTTTTAATTATTTTAAACATTATTGAACCCGTCATTGAGGAGTCTAAAGTTTAGGTACTTGAACAAAAATTTCAATCCAGCACGGATTTTTCTACACTAATTGACATCCCTAATGGTATATACGCACAATCGTTTAGCCTATATGTTGGCGGATTGTTGCTCACACGTTGACAAGAAATTTATAATGATTTCACTTATTGACAAGAAATTTAATGATTTCTCTGCAAAGAGCCCTACGAAAAGATGGTTGGAGTAGTGACAGATTTGTGACAGATTTATAAGTAAATATAATTATGGTGAAAGATGTAAGCAATCTAGATCTGCTGTTAGTGTCCTTCTGAAGATCTAGGGCCTATGTCAATAAACTGGACTAATGGCTCTGTCACACATCACCATATTGAGCCAAATGTACGCCTAACATAGTTAATCCCACCATTGTTTTGGTTTATATATTGTTATTCGTCACATGTTCGTTAGAAGCACATTCGGTATGTTATCTAGGCCTTATCTGTTACCCGATCCGTTATGTATACGTTCATATTGTTATCCATACAGTGGTAGTCCATTTGACACACGTTCAGTATGTGAAACATTTGTACATTATTTGTTTGTTTTGGCACTATACGGTGATGTCTGACAAAGCCTTTAATTTTAAACAGGTATGGTGAGTTGATAGTTCTTGCTACTCAGTCGGTTAGTTCTCGGACTGTTAAACATGAGCTGTGTTGATCGTTTTGCATTTGAGTCATCTGGAACTGAGTGTGTGAAAAACTGTATATTTTATGAGGGTGTATATTACTCAAACTAGGCGGCAATGAGCCCTTTGATCCCAGGGAGTCCAGGTAGTGATTTAACCCAATGATTAGAACTAATTGTATGTGCTCTGTAAAGTTTGCTGAGGCCAGGTGGAATTTAAAGTCAGGGGAGGCATAGTGCATAATAAATCACCTGCATTTTATTTATGGGCTCAGGGGTGCATCCATATGTGGTATACAAAAGAAAGTGCTGCCATAGGTTGCTGTTTTTCACTAGACATCCTATAAAGGTGGTTTCATTTTTAACCTAAAATCCCTAAAAAGTATGAGATTTTTCACCGAAATAGGCACACATGTTTAGTTGATTATTACTTAACTTTTTTCAAAACCAGGGACTTGTAAAGGGAGCCCCTAGAATTATGAAAAATGGTCTTGATTTGAGCAAATCTTTTGGTCATGTGCACTATTTAAAATATACCTCTGAAACTTAAAGCAATACTATAAGATTTTGATCAAAAATGATTTATAGTAAAAAACTTCATAAAATGAAGGAATGTGAACATCTAAAAGCGAAATTAATTCAACAAATGGCCATAACAGAAAAAGTAAGCATCTTTGAGCCAAATCGTTTGGAGGGTATTTATATCTAGCAAAAACAAACTCAATAAGCCCAAAAAATCAAAAGTCATGGGTGACAGGGGGTGCTTCATTTTTAACACTTTATAGTATTGCTTTAAGGCAAATTTTGTTTGGTTAGAGGTTCAGCTTCTAGGCTAATAAAATCTTGAGTCTCCTTCAGTACTACCTACCCCCAGTTTCTGGGCTTGTCAGGCCAATCCAATTTAAATACATGTAGTAAATTGCCACCAGCACCCCCACAACACCTTACCCCCACCCTCTGATATTTCATTCACACTCCACTATAGCATTCTGCATTATAGGTTTAGGGAGAAAATAATATAATTCAAGTTTTGAATAAGTGATAATTATTGCACAGATGGGAAGCTATCATGTGACATTTTTGTTTGTGGATGTTGTACCATGTTGGCTTTCCTGTGACCCATATCTCTTTTTCTGTGTTTGATGGTGTCTCATGTGGGGTGGGGTGCCTTATCCATGTTTAAAAGGGCCAAAGATGGTGGGGGTGTTTAATCTGCAAATATACTAGTCATATATTTTGGTGGAAAATGATTTCAGAATTAGTCATGTTATTTTCAGAAGCATATAGCCATCAAAATTTTTTTATCTCTAATATTGTAATTGGGCATTTTCACGGTAACACATATATTTCAAACACATATATTGCCAAAATTGAATTGGATAAAATAAAACTAATTCAATATTTAGTTGAGTATACCTGAAAGCATTCATAATCAACAAGAATTTTTTCATAAAAATTCCTTTGTCGCAAAATATGCATATTAATGAGGCCGGTCACGGAAGGACAGCAAAACGGACATGGTTTTTCACCTTGAGTACATTTTTGAAAATTGTTATGAAAGTTATGAAGATATTTTATTTCAAAGTTACTGAATGCATTGCTTGGTGTTTCTGCAATAGTTTGCCACATTCCACATCAAAATATTCCCTACGGTTATGTTTTAACAATGCGAAACGCAAAGGGATCATGGTCACGGAAGGACGGTAATGGAAGGACAATTTGTCCGCTGATTTTTGGGTGCACTGAACCGTAAAGCCTGCTCTGGTTTAACAAAAAATACAATCTCATGTGTAAATTTGATCCTTATATAAGCTATTTAGAACAATAACACCCAAGTAAACAACCAAGAATCGATTGAAAAATTAAATAAAAATTACTACTTTTCATTATGAAAATCAAGAAATTTGACCAAAAATTAGGTTTTTTAAAGAAATTACATCGACATTTTTGTTCAGTCTTTTCAAAATTGGGTACATTTTAAAGAGCTTTAAAATAGCTTTCTTTTGATACAAAATATATGGTGGTAGCATTTTTTATTGAATAGTTACATCCTTTTTTCAATATTTTTCTCATGTCCACTTTTTCGTGAAAATGCCCAATTATATAACTTTTTTCATTCAGATTTATTTCAGGAACTATAAGATGGAAAAAAAATAAAAAGAAGTTTTCCTTGTACTGTTTTTTGCTGGAAATTTTTGATTTTAGTCACACACCCTTTTCCCTGTCATTTTAAAATGAAAGCCAGGTAATTTCAATCAGTCAAATTTATCCTTGAAACTTAAAATTTCCAGGATAAATTTTATCAAGAAAGTTAGTTTAAGTGAGGTTTAATGAATTTTCATCTCCTCCACCCGACCCACCCCACACACAAACCCCTGTACGATGATGTAAGATTAATACTTATGGCTGATGTGTTAAATCACTTCTTACTAAAGGGTGTTTTTTTTTTCTCATTTGCCAACACACTTGTCTAAATCACAGGCACCCCAGGCTTTTTGTCATGGGTTTCTGAACTTGAGGTTAATATTTCACACCCATGTTTGCAGTCTTTATTTGTGTATCACTTACACTGCCTGTCTGTGGTTTTAAATTTCCTTTTTCTTGGTATACGATATCTCGGGAGGTGTTGCAAGGTTATGCATGCTGAATGTATTGATTGCATTTAGAATCAAGTTAGGTAGCAATATCATATTGTAGGTTTGATTCCAATTGGGGAATATACATGAAATTGAATCCCAAAATGTGTAAATTGAACTGTGAAATATTTAAATCCACTTTTGAACATATGTCACCAAAATTGGTGTTATACTGCAAATTTGGCACAGATGGATTAAACTAGGATAGTAACTTAGGATGTGACTTTTCTTCCATTGGGGATGTATATTTGGTGTTGTATGAATATGGAAAAAATATTCACCGAGCAAATTGAAGGTTTAACACAAGTATTGAATGTCATTTACACCATCTATTCTACCAAGCGTAATTACAATTTTAGATTTCATCAAAAAATATTTACTTATTGTACTGAGACTTGATTATTTTATCTGTAGACTGTATTTATTTATTTATTTATGTGATTGATTGATTGATTCAATCAATCAATCAATGATACAAGTACTTGCATAACATGCATACCCCATGAAGGAGTCTATTCGTACAGGAGACCCACAGCTTTACGTGACTGTCCGACCACGGAGCAAGTAGAGATTGATTGATTGATTGATTGTATAATGAATTTTGATGAAGGTTTTTTTCTGTCAAGTGGGCCCAAAGGAAGTCAAGCAATAAAAATTTAGATCCAAATTTAAATATTATCCAAGCTTTTGTTTGTTTGTTTTGTTTTGTTTTGTTTTGTTTTGTTTTGTTTTGTTTTGTTTTGTTTTGTTTTGTTTTGTTTTGTTTGTTTGTTTTTGTTTTTGTTAGTATTGACAAATATCCACTATGCAAAATTGTCCTAAAGGTAATTTAACGGGTTTCTTCACATTGTCACTTAAGAAATAAAATGTTGATATCATTTGGCATGATAGTGATATGGTAATTGTCATTAAGTCTAGACTCCCAGATACTAGTGACCATATTATCAAGTTCAAATATCCAGTATTTTTGAGATGGTAAAATGACAATATAATATTTCAGTGCATGATGGGGAATGGGTTTTTTTTTCATCTAATTGCAGGATGTTTTATGCAGAGTGTGAAGTACATCACAACATCCCCTACCTGAAACAAGCAATGTTCAATCAATCTGGTAAGCAGTGTGCTTAGGCCTGAAAATACTTGGCCTTTTCCGACCGATCCCAATTGTCATATTTCCAGATATTTTCCCCTTTACAATTTTTACAGGCAAAGCAATTAAGTAAAGAAGTATTTTAAACAGTTTATTTGATCTTCTACATCATTTTACAACATTGATTAGGTGTTGAAAATCTTCAATCTTCCATGATATTCAACCCATATTTTGGCTCTGGTTTTCATTTTTACAGCTTTATGGCTAAGAAAAAACTTTTCCCAATCGGCTGACCCTTCCTCTGGACTTACGTACTTATGGCAAGTTGTGTCCTCGAACTGTGATGGATCTCCAAAGCCTTCTGTCCCTCAGCCTGTTTCATTTCTTTGGAAAAAAGAACGATGTCATCTGCGAAGTCTAGATCCGTCACAACTTTCAGTCCAACTCTTCTTCTCTTCCTCTCTTCCAGGTGATATCTGAAAAGGGCATCTATGCCCAACTGAAAAGGGCATCTATGCCCAACTGAAAAGGGCATCTATGCCCAACTGAAAAGGGCATCTATGCCCAAACAAACTTTATTTGTTTTTGGATGGGGACCTTATGACCAAAGTGTATTTTAGATCTCACCCAAAGTGTAATAGTTTGGGTTTAGGATTAGTTTCAGTGCTAGGGTCAATTTATGACTGAGAAGTTAGTTTAGGATTAGGGTTTAGGTTGGGGTTAGTATAGGCTAAACTTTAGAATGCCTTACACATGTATAGACTTGATGCGAGTCTATTCATTGTGGTAGAACATTGTTGGTTAGCACTAGGGTGTCCAGGTTATTTTAGAATGGGGTGAGGGGTCAGAGGGGACTACATTATTATGCAGGAAGCTAAATGCTTAAAATCAACAAAAAAACACTGTTTTACATAATTTTGTAATAAATTATAGGGAGTTTTAGCCCCTAAGCCACCCCTTGACACACTAATATTTGTGGTTGGGTCAGGTTTTTGATGGGCGTAAAGTATACTTTTTCTGAATTGGACAATGCTTAATATGTGTCTTCCATTGGAGATGTCTCCTCTGCTTTTT
Source organism: Ophiothrix spiculata (assembly GCA_000969725.1). Lineage (NCBI taxonomy): Eukaryota > Metazoa > Echinodermata > Ophiuroidea > Amphilepidida > Ophiotrichidae > Ophiothrix > Ophiothrix spiculata. The sequence continues at coordinate 2,735 of JXSR01S012350.1, read as the reverse complement.
ATTCAAACATAGGTAAATTTTTTTGTTATGTCCAATATACCCTTTAAAAGATGAGGACTCTAATTTGCTAGGTCCACATCTCGTGTGCATCAATCATTGTCGTGATAAGTTATGATACGTGAGAGAGTGGTGATGTTTCGTTTGTTTACACAGTGTGATGATGTTTTTTGTGATTAAAACTTGTCCAGTCTGTCTGAGATGCATGTATATATAGGAATTTGACTTGAACATATTCATTGGTGATGTTTTTTGTTATATCCAATATACCCCTTACAAGATGAGGAATCTAATTTACTAGGTCCATATATCACATGTGTCAATCATTGTTTGCACAGTGTGATGATGAGATTTGGGATTAAAACTTGTTCAGTCTGTTTGAGATGCATTGCACATAGGAATTTGTCTTGAGCATTTTTATTGGTGATGGGTTTTTTTTTTGTTATATTCTATGTATGTACCTTTAAAAGATGGAGTCTCTAATTTGCTAGGTCAATATATCGCATGTGTCAATCATTGACATGGTAAGTTATGATACGTGCGATAGTGGTGATGTTTCATTTGTTTGCACAGTGAGATGATGAGATTTGTGATTAAAACTTTGTCTGTCTGTCAGAGATACATGTATATATAGAAATTTGACTTGAGCATATTCATAGATCTTGTAGAGCATGCTTATAAATACTGTCTACTGAAGATGGTCTTACTTTCCCACAGTCATGACTGACTTTACTGCATGTCAATCATTGATATAATTAAGTCTAGAGTATATTCATAGATCTTGTAGAGCATGCTTCTAAATATTGTCTACTGAAGATGGTCTTACTTTCCCACAGTCATGGCCAACTTTATTGCATGTCAATCATTGATATAATTAAGTATTCATTATGTTTATTATTTATTGAAGATGGTTTTATTGATGTTAGGCCTATGATTGTACAATTTTCCATGATCATGACAAACATAAAAATGTGCCAGTGACAATCACGATAAAGCTAAACCAGTACTCCCTTCCAACTTTTTTTTTTTATTCAAACACTTTATTTGTTTTTAAAATATATAAAAGTATGTATTTCTAAAAGTGGATCTATATCCTGAGCACGGTGTGTCATAGGGGACGCAATCATCCCAAAGAATCTCAGTTTTGACCCATTTTGTTATAACTGTCTGTTTATAAACTGCAAAATTTTAACTAGAAGCTATTTTAGTTGGCTCAACACAAAAAAAGGAACAAAAATAGGGCAAAAGCACACTAAATAGTTTGCATCTTTTTTACTAATTCACACATATTTGCCAAAAACTGGCACCACCATCGTGTTCAACATGTTAATCCACTTCTATAAATGAACCATGACCCTTAATATGTTTTAGACATGCTTTTTGAGAGGTACATAAAAATTCAGTCTGTGAAAGTACTGGATTTACCAATGACGTCAGTTTGAAGGATATACACCACCAATGACATTTCCTATGTTTTTACATGTAAATTCCTTCAATTTGACCATGAATTTCACACATTTCCTTTGAGTACCATCTCCTGAAATGTCTTTTTTCTCAAAATTCATTTCAAAAACCACTAAAAAATGGCCAAATTTACCTGGGGTGTCCGGCTTGATTTTCCGGTAAGCAGCCTGGAATTGGAGTCTAACCCCGTCCTCCACTGAAACCACCAGTGCTGCCAGACGGTCCATTCAGACCTGGGAGAAAAATAAAGACACAATAATCTTCAAAAATATTGGGATTTTTGCTTCTTTTCTATCTTTCTGATAACACAGATATCTAAACAACACATTTAAAATAAAAAATGACCAAGTAAATCACATGTTCTGATTTTTCACATCTTTATTTTAGGAATTAGCTGGTAAAGACGGCCTCGATTTTGGAAATAAACACTGAATCTAGTCATGGGCGATATATAATTGGTGGCGTAAAACCTATAGACCCCTAGCCAGTGTTCAAAAATCTTATTTTCTATTAATTTCATCCTACCTCAACAGTTTGTGTAAAATTTTACACAACTTGAGTAAACTTTCCCACAATTTACGTAGAATTTTAAACAGTGGTTTAACAGTGTAAATGAGGAATTTTAGGGTTTTTTTCAATTTTACACAAGTTGTGTACAACTTTTAAAAAATTACACAACTTGTTTAAAATTTTACACTTGTGTTAGAACAAGCTAGCATGTGCTGTCTACTAAAGATAAGCTTACAGATGTGTTTTATTGGTATCACAAAGGAGATGCACTTTCATATGCACTCCCTTAACCAGTTTAGGAATCTAATTTAATAGAGTTGAAATTTGAAC
>JXSR01S012349.1:36080-48025 GCA_000969725.1 Ophiothrix spiculata | reverse complement strand
AAATTATTTAGAGGTGCATAATCAAGCCTATGGTCGCCATCTGCGAAAATTAATGCTGTGGCCAGGTTGCGGCCGGCTGCACAAAGTTGTGGCCTAATTGTGCTCCAGCGCCTAAAAAAGATTTCTCAAAGGACAGCAATCCCGAGACAATTTACACAGTTCCATATACGAGGGTCATTCAAATAGTTCTACCTGTTGTATCATAACTTTTGTTTTATTAAGGGTAGCTACTTGAACATTGGCATAAAATATAGCTAAGCATGTCATCTACATATGGTGAAACAATCATATTAATATCTTTTCTAGATTTTTGTAAATTACCTAAAAACCACAGTAAGGTTCGGGTACACCGGAAACGGTGAAATATCTAATGGCACTGCACCTGAAACTATATGTGCAGCTAAGGGATGAACAACCATCTGTATTCCCAACATTTATGAAAGTTACAGAACACATTTGAAATAAAAGTGTACCTAACAGTCCAACAAATCATTTGTCACTGATAAAGTAAACTCGGTACTGATAGAAATTACCCAGAATCCCAATATTTGAAAGGATGTCTTGTACCCTTTCAGGTTACGAATATCAGCATTGTGTGTCTCTCTATAGCCTGACTTTTCCATGTGCGTTTTTATGTGAAAAACAACAATTAAAGGTACTACACCACATTTTCTGTCAACAAATTAAATTTAGTTCCCCTTTTGATCAACTGTGAAAATATAATAAAAAATAAAGCTTCATAATGCCACCATTTCACATCTTGTTTTATTAAGGTAAATTTCTTTGTAAACTGTGTCTTTGGTGATTTTCATAATATTCCTGCAGGGGCGATTTGTTCCTATTATTGTTTTGATTGTGAATGACCATTATTTTCAGTTTTGGTCAGCTTTTTTAATCATCCCATATAATTGCATGTTCATTCTTATGATTTATAAAAGTGTCACTGTATAGCAATACTATTTTGCTATATTATGGCTTTTTCAATTCACTGTACTTGAGCCACTTTTAAAAATGTTGCACATATTTTGACCGTTTCCGGTGTACCAAACTTTACTGTGGCTCTTAGATCACTTGCAAAACTCTAGAAAAGGTACTGATACGATTTTTGCACTATGTGTAGATGATATATGTAGCTATATATGTGCCAATTTTCAATTAGCTAACTTTAATAGAACAGAAGTTATGATGCAACAGGTAGAACTTTTTGAATGACCCTCGTAGGTATGTGATGACTCACCCCGAAAAGGGGGACTTTGCGACTTTTCGAGAAATTGATGTAAATAGCTAGCAAAAAATAAAGACAATGATAAAAATTTCAAGCAGATTTTCTATTGTAAAATTGGATCGCTGCAACAGATGAAATGATAAAATCAAAATTGATATAATCTTCAAAGTCCCTCCTTTCGGTTGAGCCATGACATATACTAAAAGAGAAACAATCAAAAATACCGTAATTTGTTTGGCCATCACAGAGTAGAAACAAGATCTTGACACTGTTTTCACACCATTTCTTTTTCTCCGAAAAAAAAAGTTGGTATAGAAATTTAATTTTCCCCAATATTACACAAATTCAGAGAAAATTAATATTACTATAACATGTTCTATCACTTCACGTAAAATATATGGGCAAATAAGTAGCTGGAAGACTCTGGGCTAATATTTTGCATTAAAGGCAATACTATTTATTTATATATCTGTTTTTTTATATTTGTATACAGATTATCAGCTTCGACTGGTAGATGGTACACAGCGATGCAATGGAAGAATAGAAATTTCCTATCAGGGCGTTTGGGGTGGCGTATGTCGAACAAATTGGCGCCAAAACGCTGCGTCAGGACAAACCGCTTGTCGCCAAGCCGGATGTGGAGATCTGGTCACACCGGATGCTTATTTTGCAGATTATCCTAAGAACCACCCGATATATCTTTTTCATGTACAATGTAACGGAACTGAGGAGAGATTAATAGACTGTTTACATTCGGGATGGCAAGCTGGACAATGTGAAGACAAGAAGCCGGCAGCTGTAGCGTGTCATCCTGTCAATGCAACGCCGACTGTAGGTAAGTCTATCATGTCGTGTCACGTCTACATCCAGCCAGCGTAAAAAATGAGGCCTTCTTAGCTTCATATATAAGACGCTCATTTTGTCACCTTTAGCTCAAAAACAACCAAAGCCCATAGGACCAAAATTGGCACAAAGGTGCCCCATCACTAGAGTAAGTGTCTTTAGGTAGTTTTAGGCCAAGGGGCCTGAGGCCTTGGGCCCCAAGGGGCCAAAATTACTGTATACATAATCATCTCTAGCACCAAAACTACAGAAGCCTCACGTTTCTAAGTATGTTGGTACACAGATGCCAAATGGCAAAATTAAGTTTCTTTTTGTGATCTAAACTATGAAAAGTACAAAGGACTAAACTTGAAATACATGTTGCCCGTGACTAGAGGTAGTGCCTTTCGGTAGTCCATGGCTCATAGGCCTATTAAATGCATATGTATAAAATTACCTCCAGTGTCTAAACTATAATAGGTACAAGGATCAATCTTGGTACACATGTGGCCAATGACTAGCGGTAGTGTCTGTGGGAGTCTGAGGCCTTAGGCCCAAGGCCTTGGGCCCCAGGGGCCCAAAAGTATATTTATAAAATCACCTCTACCGCCCAAACTAGAGCTAAGGTTGGTATCTCATAGAAGAAGCGCCTTTTGGTAGTCTTAGGTCCAGGGGCCGTATTCATAAAGCACACTTAAGTGCAACTTTTTTAAGAGTTTTCCTTAAATCTGCTGAATTTTAAGACAAACTCTTAGAGTTGCACTTAAATGAACAAATATTTAAGGGAAACTTTGGAGCACCCTTAAGAGTTGCCCTTAAATCACATGGGTATTCTATAGCATATATTTCACAAGATTTTCTTTTTCATACAAGAAAACACATCCAGGGTGACTAAAGAGAGTCAGTTTCATCCTGGGAAACATTTTTTACAAATTATAGATAGGATTTTTGCACTTAAAATTGTAGTTAAAAAGAACGAAAAAGATGCACTGCAATAAAGCAGAAATTGAGCTCCAAAGTTAAGGGAAACACTTAAGTGTAAGTGAAACACTTAAGTGTTTCACTTAAACTTACACTTAAGTGTAAAAGTTGCACTTAAGTGTAAGGGAGTTTTATGAATACGGCCCCAGGGCCGTGGGCCCCAAGGGCCCAAATGTATATGTATAAAATCACTTCTAGCGACCTAAACTACAGAGGTCCAAAGGATTCAACTTGGTACACAACTTGAGGAAGTGCAATTAGGTTGTCTAAAGTTCATGGGCCTAAGGCCATAGGGCCCCAGGGGCGCACAATGGTTGTACATAACACCACTTAAAACCAGGACCACAGTTTGTACATGGCTGGATGCCTTGTGACTTGAAGAAATACCTTTGAATAGTATTGGCCCTATGAAGGCCCTTGTGTCCCTAGGGGCCAGCACATGCATAGATCTTCTGGAGTTGTCTAGTATTGCTTGTTTTGTTTTTTGTTTTTCAGAAACGTACGACTTACGGTTGTCAGGAGGAATGAGTAACCATTCCGGGCGGGTGGAAATATTCTACAATGGTGAGTGGGGTGTGGTGTGTGATTCAGGATGGGATATTACAGATGCTACTGTGGCTTGTCGACAGCTCGGCTTTCATTCAGCCATCATGGCCACAACGAGGTCAAAATTTCCACAAGGCAGAGGGGCGCATATGTTGTCGTGGGTTGAGTGCAAAGGAACAGAGGAAAGACTGGCTGACTGCAAACACCCGTCTTGGTATAGTGGCTTATGTACTCATGAGTACGGCGAAGCTGGTGTCATCTGCAGAGCAGAACCGGGTAAGTGCATTCAATTCTTTAATTGTTCAAATGCGAGCAAAAACTATCGACGCGGTAAGAGTTTTTGGATTAAGTTTTAATCGATATAAGTAGGTTGAAATTTTACTCTTGGCCAGATTAAAGACAGTTTGGTGGAACGAAACATTGAGCCAATATTGTACAGTTGATTGTCCGATGATAATTGTACCTTTAAGTGGCAATATGAGGTTAAAGGCCCAATATTACATATTAATATTGGGGGAAAATTACCTTTCTTCTGCTTTTTGTTTGACCAAAATCGGAGCTTTCGTTCAAAAGTTATGGTCGAAAATATAACTTTGTAAAGCAAAATCGCTCATGTTATTGCTTTAATATGCATTTTAATGTTTTCTCAAGCTGTGATTTTTAACATTTTTTATCCCTTAAAAATCAATATCTCAAAAAGTATTTGAGCTTTCAAGTTCCAATGTTCTTAGTTTGTTGTGAAAATTCAAGTGCTTAATTAATATTTGAAAATTAAAGTGAAACAGGTTTTTGTTTTTGTTTTTGCGTAAAGTACGTCAGAAATCTTAAGTTTAGAAATATTACGGTGCATCTTTAAGAGCCGCAAAATGCCTTGCGTGAAATTTGATGTTATTTTATTGCATGAAATATTAATGTTCCCATCGATGCCAAGTTGCAATTACTTAATGGAAGACGCTTCACAATTACTTCACGGGCTGCTTTGTTAAGCATTGAATGCTATAAAATGGCCTTCTTGAATATTTTACGTGCCAGTTTTAATATTTAATTCTCCGACGGATGTTCCTAAACAACAAACTTGTCCTGGGGTAGGGGCACCACATTATTGCTTGGATGCTTTCTTCAGATTTTACTTGCATGCGGTGTATGCAGTAAGAGAATAGTTGGCCCCAGGCGCAGCACCAGGGTTTATATTGAGGGGCAATTGACATACGAGACAGACGACGTGACTCGTAACGATCTCATTTTAGATTTTAACAACAAGCAGTTGATACAAAATAACGTTTTTAACGATTTTTTTAAACGTTTCTTCCATTTTTTTACTGGTCCTTTCTTTTTGTTTGCTGTTGCTTTATGATCCCCTTCCCTTTTAATTGTAAATTGGACATTTAGGACAAGCTTATTTGTTTTTACGAACGGCCTGTATAAACGGTGAACACATATAACGCGACGTTTCTTTAATATAATAATATTGTTTAACGTTTTCCCCATTCTCAATTAGGGTTTGGTTGTCCACTGCCTTGGAAGAGAATCAGTTACAGAGAAAGTACACGTATACCTCAAACTCGGGATTTGATTGGAGTTAAGGTTCAACAAGATATACTAGTACCCAAATACTACACGGTAGACCCTTACCTCTGAACATTGTCTCAGGATTGCCTGCGATGGCCTTTGAACGTTTTGGTTCCATCTTAACAGAGATAGAGTGATTTTATTAAAAGCAAAATCCTATTAAAACTATCTCATTTATGGATTGTGAGCTTAATGTAATTATATTATCAGATAGGAAAATTGAATGTAACACTTTGTACAACGTCAATTTACTTAGATTGGCTATTATGTAAGCATTCGGAGAAAGATTACATGCATTAGGAAATTGCTCTTAAAACGTATTCCATTTTCTTAATAATGAATTTAATGAATTAAATGAATATTGATACTAAGACACAACATGCGAAGAGCTTGTTTCTATAAGGGAATAACTCCAAAAAGTGAAATTGGAGAAAAACACTATTTATTAAATACAGACCCGTTTGACATTTGATTCAATTGTGAATTGGGTTAAATGTTAGATCATATGCTAGTGACAAAAATCAATCGGTTTGAAAAATCTCTAAAATCACGTTTAATTGTAATTGAACTTTTATCATTCAATTTCTGGTGGATTTATTCACTTTTTGAACGAAAATGATGAATTTCATTGGAGATAGTGCCTTTTGGAACAAAAAACGGTCATTTTTCCCAGAAAAACCCATCATCAAAACGAATGTGTTTTTTTTTGGAAAAAACAAATTTTGCTCCATGGAAGTAGTCAGGGTTATTCTGCTCAATTTTGAAAAAAAATGGAGTTATTCCTTTTGGAATTGAGCTCTTCCGCTGTATCTACAAAGATTTTTTCAAATAAATGAAAAACCTGTAAAAACTTATCGATAAACTCGAGATAATCTTGTCTTTATTTGTAAAGCCCTCTTGCAGTGTTAACGCTGTATGTGGGTGATGAATTGAATTATGTTCTGAAGCGCAATTTCATGGATAAAGAATGACAAAATCGTATTAAACAGTCTGTTCTCCCAAAAAGCAAGAGAAAAAACACATCCATTTTCTTCTCATGTGTCCTCTTCTTTTCTGACCTTATCCCAAATTTTGTGTCAGCATTTGTACTGCCTTCTATATTACCATCAGTGACATTTACCACGGATTTCCTTAAAAATCTGTGCATTTAAATAGTAGCCTATATTAAGAATGCAATAGCAATATTAACTCTCTTTAAGCTTTGTAGGGTAACTTTATTCTAATTTAGTTTATAACAACAATCAAAAGGCAAAGGTGGTGGGGTTTAATAAAGTGATGCATTATACCTTCATCAAATTTGAAATGTTAATTACAAAAAAATGCCTGATAAAAACCATGACTTCAAGTCAATAATAAGCTAATACAAATTTGGAGAAGAGTCTTTTCAAGTATACTCCATTTAATAATTTAATGACAAAGCGATCTACCTGCTCTTTGTTCAACATTATAAGACATCTTTTAATAGAGCAAATAGTAATTGCCAGCGCAAATTACTCTTCAATAATCTGATTTAAAGTGTCTTTTACGCAGTCACTCTCGCAAAACCGAACTTCAGACCTACGTTGTGTTGATTGTCGCTATACTGGTGAAGAACCATAGTGAATTATAGTTAATACAAAAAAGTATGATAACTTTGCATCTGAAATTGACAAAAATATATAATTTTTTGTACTTTAAAACGAGGACATTAGACGCCATCAGACGACGAACTGTAAACTATTCTGGTTTCACATAGGATATACGATAAATTAAACACAAATGACTTCAGTATGGCTTAAAGTAATAATTAGGCCTTTATATCACATTCAATTTTAGTAATGCTCTTCTCTCGGCTCTGCTCTGCTCTGCTCTGCTATGATATGATCATACCCTATAATCTTGATCATAAGAACCCCCTTAGCTCCATTTCAAATCCTGATGTGGTGAAAAATTACAATGGTCCTCCTGTTAACCTGTTACATGTTATTCACCAGAACAGCAAGTACTTTCATATTTTGTGTTTCCAAAACAGTAATTGTTTGCCATGTCTGGATTTGAATCAGTACTGATTTTAATGTGTTCTTATGATCAAGGTAACATGTTTTTATGATCGAGGTAACAGGGTATATCGTGTATAGTATGATATGTTTCGATATTGCTTTTAAATGACACATTTGTTGAAATATTCATGATAGTTTTGTTAGAAACGCAGGAAAAACTAACGTATGTTGCTACTTGACTTTATTTGACTGAACATTTTACTATCATGTGTGTTATCCATTTCAGATTCGTCATTTGTTGATATCAGACTTGTAGGTGGCCATTCACCTAATGAAGGCAACGTCGAGGTATTTTACAACGGAGAATGGGGCCCAGTTTGCCAAGACAGTTGGGATATACAAGATGCTGATATCGCTTGCAAACAACTTGGGTATGGGATGGCGGCAAAGCATTATGTGTATGTATCAAACTAGATCGGTTCTCGGGTTTTAGTGGTATCTAACAAAGAAGAATGGAGACTTATCTGTCAGTCATGACAGTTGGGATATACAAGATGCAGATATCGCTTGTAAACAACTTGTGTATGGGATGGCGGCAAAGCAGCATGTCTATGTATTAAACTAGATCGGTTTTCGGGTTTTAGAGGTATCTAACAAAGAAGAATGGAAACTTATCTGTCAGTCATGATAGTTGGGATATACAAGATGCAGATATCGCTTGTAAAATCTTGGGTATAGGATAGCGGCAAAGTATTATTACGTATTAAACTTCTAGGGTTAAGGGATAGTTTACAATGGATAATGGGGACAATTTTCCTTGATAGTTGAGATGCACAAGAAGCATAGACACACTGGTACGCAGCAAATCATTTGTACATAATAGTATCCTTATCCATATTAGTGTGTCTATTCCTCCTGAAAGAGCCCCCCATTTTAGTACGATCCAAAATATAACAACAACAGTTTATTTAATAGAAACTATTCAACAGAGTAAGTATATATTCTACGTTTTTATATTATTCATAAGTGGCTCCTGACTTGAATGTGTTAGCTAATAAAGTTCAACGATAACATTTTCCAAATAGTCTCAATTCTATATGACGTATGGGCAAATGTCCGCAAATCCAGGTCCAAAATGGTACAAGAATGTCTGATAAATACCTGTCAGTTCCAATAGTATAAAGTTCCAAATAATCTTCAATATCAGCCAACGTAAAACTCCAAACGATCCAGCAACTCTAAAAATAAACCACGATCCAGCAACTCAGTGTCAATATTATAATACACGTTCTCCAATATAACAGCTATGCAAAAAGGTACTTCAAAATGGTAGCAAATAATCAGATAATATCAGTACTAAAAGCCCATCCAATCAATCTGTCTTCATCTTCTTCTCAATAATATCTCAATAACACAGCTAACACCACCAATAGCTGACAAAAGTTACCTGACTCAAATATCACAAGCCGTCTCTTTTTGTACTTCCACAAAATCATCTGGAAACCAGTCTTGGTTCCATACCATTCCAGCAAACATAATACAGAACATTCTAGGCCACAATACACTTCCAGTCAAATACCACAAACATGATTGACAGCTAAACAAAAGAGCTACTGTTGCTCAAATAGGTCTCACTTGCTTTAAGTCCATTTCGTTGTGGTAAATATGTGTGTCATTAGAATCTTACTAAATTGGCCACTAAAATATTATGCCTAACTTATGGTACTTTTTGAATTATTTAACATTTTCAACAGACATTTCTCAGCAAACTCTATTAATAATAAATGGAATTTCAGGGGCCTGTAACATATTAAAGGAACTGTTTCATATCGATAACTGAAAGTCTTCGGGTACGACGAAGTTGTTTGACTCAGTAAGGTTAAACAATAATTTCACTTCTATAGGTTCTTGAAAATAAATAAATACAAAAGATTTTGAAACTTACTTACCGGAACTAGGTTGGTCTATCTCTTTCCAAGTGCACTACTTTTAACAGCAAATCGTGCAATCAAATCGTGCATTCCGCGATTAAATGATTATATTTTGTATCTCGAGCAACATTTTCTGTATCAACTATAGATTTTAATTGTACTAAAGTGCCGCCTTAATGATTTTAACAATGTTACTGTCAGGATGATGTAGTTTTTTAAATGTCAGAAGTCCTTCTTCTATAGCATGGTTTAAATACTCAACCCTGGCCTTGCATGTGACGTTATTCTCATGCACTGACAAAAACAACTATAAAATCCATAAAACTAATTTTACTTAAAGGAACTTTTACCGAATGAAACCGAAATCCTAGATACCAAAGTTGTTTTGACCCAGTTTTGGACAATGATTCATTGGAGTTCCTCCCGGGAGTTCCTACGAGAAGTATTGACAGTTGGGCCATACTTAATAATGTTCCGTTATAATGTTCCTGTCTTCCATCTGCAGAAATTCTCACTTTGGACCTGGGAGTGGTATAGCTATGCTGTCCAACATCCAGTGCACCGGAACTGAATCAACACTATCAGAATGCGGTCATCATGGCTGGTATAATGTTAATTGTTACGTCATGCTCAACACAGCAGGGGTCACATGTTCACCATATAATCCTAGTACACCTGGTCCATCTACAACGCCTATCATTGGTAAGAGTCCTTCACTACAAATAGAAAATTCTTGAAACTCGTTAAAAACATTTCATTAAGAAATCATTTATGAGATGCCTTAAAAAGTGCATATTCCCAATGCAATTTGTACATTTATAGCTAGTATACGAGTACTCTTTATCTTTATAAAACTATATAAAGCTCGCTTACATGTGTCATATGCCATATGAAATGAGCTACAAAAATTCAGATTTAAAAAAAAAAGATTGAAAAATCAATCTTTTTGAGTGTGCACTCACGGCAGACTTGTTTGGATTGAAAATTCATTCTTTCAGACTGATTTTTCAATCTTGGAAGTAAGAGAGATATTCCAAGGATTGAAAATTCCAGTCTGAAAGAATAAATGTTCAATCCAAAAGAGTCTGTCGTGAGTGCACACTCAAAAAGATTGATATGCAGAATATCATTCACAGTTTGAGTTTCGTTTACTGAATAGTGCAATATAAATTAACTAATTTCACCAAAATCAAATCAAATGCATTATGTTTTTAGGTAAAGCTGCTTTAACTTTTCTTGTTTCTTCCTTAAGTTTTCTCCTTCCATAATGCCATTACATTTTCAAATGAAGTTAACATGTTCCTGCATTACTTACATAAGAGCAAAAACGTGCTCACATAAGCTTTTTTCCCTTCATATTTTCCCAATAATCGGAGCGAATCCTTTATTTTAATACAAATAACAGGTAATGGCACGCTGAGTACATTAGATGAAACAGATTTCTTCTCTACCGAATCGTTTGATGATGTCAGTACAATAGAATCGTCTACACAGCCAGGTAATTAACCCATTTATAGCCCAGCATTAAAGAATATTGAGCTATATAACAGACAGTTTAGTGAATTGCCGAGGGATGCAATGTCATTACATAGACGGGGGAAGCTAGAGGATAGACTTGATATACACGTGGAAATACCAGGTGTCCCAAAAATGGTTACATGTAGAAAAATGATCGTTTGCAAAAAGTATAGCAGTTGGAGAAATCAAACTCAGCATGACTTATAATACATATCTCCGCTAGATGTGTGCATACCTATGTCAAAAACGTATTTTTGTCAAAATTCAACAAAATCGGAAGCATGTTCGTTTGATGAAATTTTAGCCCTCGTTCAACCCCATGTGAACTTGAAATTAACAGACCCAAACTTAGATTGTTGTTTACCATAGTATAGAGCAGGGTTTCTTCTTCCTATTGATACCCAAATCATAAAGATTCGACAAGCTGTTACGTAATTATGTCGATTGTGTTTAAATCTGATTTTGAGCATATGGCCACCGATTCAAAATTTTGCTATTTCCGCTATTTCTTAATGTCGATCAAACTTTTGCTACTATATAAAGGAAATTATAATTTAAACATGTCTTGTAGTTCAAGATTTGTTTTCTCAAAATTGACACAAGTTTGGAGTTTAAACAGTTAAAGAAATTAATGTTACCCATGAAAATTTGATTGTGAAATTATAATTTAAACATGTCTTGTAAGTTAAAGATTTGTTTTCTCAAAATTGACACAAGTTTGGAGTTTAAACAGTTAAAGAAATTAATGTTACCCATGAAAATTTGATTGTGCTTTATGTGTATTCATCAACTTTTGCGCCACAACTTGATTGACAGGTTCAATATAAACAACTCATTCTGGAATGCATGGAATGCAGATATCCCAAATTTGCATAATAGATATACTTGAAGAGATTTAAATTATTATTCATTCAAAATTGTATCAAATTTGGTTTAATATAAAGTCTGATCATGACCATGTAGGAAAAATGCACATTAAAATATCACAAAACGTGTATGCTTAATATTTTGTTGAATTTTGAACAAATGCATTTCTGACATAGGTATCTACCTTTGTTGATAACTCAAATACTAATAACACTGTTATATCAAAATTTTACGAGTATCTAGAACAGAGTTGTCATATAACGTGTGCAAAGTTTTGTTTCTCTAACTATAGTTTAGCACACTGTCATTTTTCTACATATGTGACCCATCATATCGAAAGGTACCTTAATACCGGCATAGTAAATTACAAGATACGGGCCATTGAAGCTGAGCATAGTCAAAAATCACATCCAAGGTCGAATTTCTAATTTCATCAGAAACGTTACCTTTGAAGTGTACTCTATCATATTAATCAGGCTCCAACATCCGAAACATAAGATTAATTTG
>JXSR01S012348.1:79285-92418 GCA_000969725.1 Ophiothrix spiculata | reverse complement strand
CCCACATTAGGTTGTTAACATGTTCAAAATTTGAAATGGCCCCCATAATGAGATCCAAAATGGCCGCCAAAATACATATTTATGCGCAAAAATGTGTTAAAGGGACTTTGAAACGGTACAAAAACACAAAATATTGCAAACTAATTAATGGAAAATGGCTTTATAGGGATTACAACAGACATATTTCTTCCCAAATTAGATTATTAAACATGTTCAATATTTGAAATGGCTCCCATAACGAGATCCAAAATGGCCACCAAAATTCAATATTATGCGCAAAAGTGGGTTAGAGACTAATAGAGAGACTTTGAAACAGTACCAAAACACAAAATATTGCAAACTAATTAATGGAAAATGGCTTTAAGGATTACAGCAGACATGTTTCTTCCCAAATTAGATTGTTAGCATGTTCAAAATTGGAAATAACGCCAATAACGAGATCCAAAATGGCCACCAAAATACATTTTTATGTAGAAAAGGGGTTAGAGGCATTTCAAACGGTATCAAAAACACAAAATGTTCAAAATATTTAATGGAAAAAGGCTTTGAGGACAAAAAATAGTAGCATTTCTTCTCAAATAAGGATGTTAGCATGTTTCAAATTCAATATGGGGCCTGTAATGAGATCCAAAATGACTACCAAAAATACAATTTTAGGCACAACTATGGTTTAAAATGACTTTTATATGGTATCAAAAACATTTAATGTTGAAAATAATTTATGGCAAATTGCTTTGAGGGTAAAAATGAGGTAATTTCTTCCCAAATAAGGGTGTTACCTTGTTTCAAATTCAACGTGGTGCCTGTACTGAGATCCAAAATGACCACTGAAATACGATTTTAGGCACACAAATGGGTTAAGGTGACTTTGAAACAGTACCGAAAAATAGTGTTTTGGCAGCCATCTTGAATTTCTCACTTAGTGCCGGGTTACAGCATGAACACCCTCGATTTTTTTCAACCCCAGGTGGTCCTCTAACTGAAGATGAATGGTGATTTTGGGGGCCTCACCTGCACACAGAACCACCCCCAGCTACCCGATCATCAGGCCTATGTACCGAATGACTATTAAAAAACCCCATTGTTCTTAAAAAAAAAAAAAACTTGCAGAAAATCTTGATTTAATCTATACGTCCTATTCATAGGTTTTAGTCATAGGATCTACATATAAAACAGCAAGTACTTACATGAAAGTTGATCGATCGTTGCTACTGAATCAAATTAACAAAATACAGACAAGCATCAGAACTAAATAAAAATGAACCTGACCGTCAAGTTTACTTGAACTTGTGTACATTACTAAACAAATGATTTATATGTTAGCCAGTATGGATTCAATTTCATCATCATGATCAGATAACCCGATAACCCGATAATAACAATAATACAATTAGGATATCTTATTAATAGTCTAACAATTCTAGTTCAAGGGTTGAAGTCGAATACTTATGGTTTATCAGGGCGTCACCCAGCTTTACTGTGGTACACATGTGTGAACAAAAAAAAAAGGGGGGGGGGGGGGGGGGGGCTGAAACAAAAAACAATGGGGGGGGGGGGAAATCCCACCATTTTTCTGAACAATACAGAATGTTTTGTTTTGTTTATCTTTTTTTAGGGGCTTTTAAAAAACAAATTTTCATCAGCAAAGGGAAGAAAATCAAACTTTAAGGGGATAAAATTTAAGGTCAATCTATGTTGAATTTTTACAATGATTTTTTTTCAAGGAAAACTAAAACATTTAAGGGAGATTTTGTTCTAACAGCAGCACATTAATATAGCTGAGTGGTTCCCTGAGCACCTATGCAGACATTACGTGTAGTCTGATTCATGAACCATTTACCCTCCTCAAAGACAAAGTTGATGGTACCTTATTATACCTATAACTGTAGAAAAATAAACTAGTCAACTCCAAATTTACTTGGCTGAGTCTATCATCGGTATTCACTATGGGTCATTGCACTTACGCCTCAGTGTAGTGTAGTGCAATGGGACCGGGTTCGATTCTGGGAAGGGCTGCCTTGCTGGAGTGGAATCTCAGAATCTTTGTCATGATGTCTTTGTCTGACTTGATGGAAGCATGGGGTCAGATATTTAATCTTCTCCACCCCTTACATGAAGTATTTAGAGTTGAGTAAATATTTCATGAGAGATGGTCGTCCTTTGGATGGGATGTACAGCCGTCGGTCCCATGTACAGAAGAGTCATACCTGTACATGTAATCGCAGCCAGTATCGTAAAGAGTAGGTTATTCTACCCCTGACTGTTCTCAACCCCGTTTCGGTCATTCCAGTCTCTGGACTTCAAAATCTACATACTTGCTTGCCTTCAAGCTAACCTTAAAAACATTTGGAATGTAATTAATTACTCCTCTGGGCAATTACAGGTCTTTTTTTACACTCCTATACTACTAGATAATTACTTGCATCACATAACGACACACACACACATACACCCCAATATCACCGGGGAGTGTACTGGGTGTGATTTGCAGTTCACCTAGATTTTTTCCATTATCAAGTCCTAGTCTGAAGAGATGACTTCATTATTTCATAGAATATTTCTGACAATGTATCTTTGGCTTCACTTCAGAAGTCAAGCTGATTTAATTAAAATTAAAAGTACTAGCAAATCAGAAACAAAAAATGCAATGTTAAATGCAAACTTCCACATGTATGTGACCATCCATCATGAACCACAGTTAAGTCAGCATATTTTGTTTGAAGGTATAGGCCTTTTCAAATATTTTGGATTTGAAATACAAACTGATCATAGTTTATGAAACGTACAAACAGTTATCTGAAAAAATAACAATTAATATTTTCTAAACATACTCCCTTTAGAAATGTGCATACTATAAAAACTTGAACATAAGTTTTCTCAGTTTTAGGTATTCTGACATGTCATGCTTTGAAGAATTGTACCTCTAATTTTCGGGTAGTGTATGAATTTGAAACAGCCATTCAAAAGCTTTTATGCTTAAAACATGTGTTCTGTTTGCAGGCAAACAAATAAATTTAATCTGGGCCGACTTTACTGGAGGTTTGTGGACCGGAGGATGGTCACATCTTATCTGCTCTGTTGAGTCTATCATCAGTCAATTTAAAGATACAAAAAATGTTTGTTTTGTCTTTCGAGAATGTATTGTTCATTATTTATCGCCACATATCTGTTTGAAGACATTTTATATGTGATCATCCACCATAAAGAAGTTAAAGTAAACAAAGTAAAACATCTTCAGTCTAAAATCATACACTGTACACAATGCTTCAGAGTTATATCCAGAAGATTAGCTATTCTGTCAGTCAGGGTTGCTGAATACGACATGTTCACATACTGGAGTGAATCTTATGATAGAGTATCTATGGGAAACAAGTACATTTTTCAGTTTTGAAATATTTTTTGACCTTATCAGATACAGCTGTAGGACATGTGTGTTGACAATCTATAGAAAAGGGTTACAATAATAATCAACTGAGCTGCAAAGTGAGATTTTGACCAATCAGGTGTCAAAATGATATTGTGTGTAATATCACCGAGTGACTGACAGAACATTCAAAGTGTAATGTCAAGGATAGTTGGATTTCCTGAGAAACTGCATAATTTTCACATAAGTTCAAAGGCTTTATTGGATGGTTATAACAAAGTTACAGATGTTAATTGAACCTCTACAATCTCAACATTATGAAAATAGGATTTAAAGATGACTTTTAGGCAACTCAAATAATATGAAAATATGAATTGTTCAAATACTTCAGATTTTTACCTGAAATTAAAATTGATCGAGTGGTAGTATACAAATATTTACTGCTCTTTACTGCGGTGACGTCACGCCAGGGCAATATCACATTTTTATTAACAAAAAATGCCCGGTTATGATGTCAAGCAGGAAATATACCAAATATTTTTGAGTCTAATGCAGTGTCAACCAATCAAATGACAAGAATGTTTTCATGCGGTATATACATTTTAATACCTCCCTTTGTGATGGATGGTTGGGCACATGATGAAATGTATTCTTACACCATCAACTGAATAAGCAAATTCTTTCAACAATTTAGTCCCCATTTCAGTCACTCTGTGCTGCTTTTCCTCATGACAATGTTGCATAATTTCATTATACATCAAGGCCCAAAATCATATACAGAGTTGGAAAGTCCCGATGTACCTTCTTCATTAATGATGCTACGGAAGAAGTTTGTTAATCCTTTAAGAAGCACCATACTGTAACCATAATTTGTGATGACTCACACCGAAAAGGGGGACTTTGCGACAGAAAACTTTTCAAGATACAGGTGAAAATAGGCAGCAAGAAAAAAAAAGAAAATGATAAGAATTTCCAGCAGATTTTCTGTTGTAAAATTTGATCGCCTTGATCAATTTCAACAAGGTGTCATTTTAAAGCTTGGAAAAAGCTGCAGCAGATGAAATCAAAATTGATAAAAAAAATCAAAATTTATATCATCTTCAAAGTCCCCCCTTTCGGTGTGAGTCATCACATTTATGTTATCTATATAATATTCTCTGTGCCTCAAGTGTGTTAACTACGAATGTGTCAAGTTTCACTTGGAAGGTCCAGAGAAACTGACTTATGAAATATACGTTTATGGAGTATTTTGAAAGACAACCGTTAGAAATATTGGATTTTTTTTTATTTCATAGCTCAGATTTGCAGTAATGTAGGAAAGGTATTTATTGTATTTCTTTAAAAAATGTTAAGTTGTGAAAAAAGGAATTTCACAGATAAAATGTTAATGTCATGGAAATAAGAATTTTACAAATATTTTGGTGTATGAATTGGCAGCCTCTTCTGAAATGAATGGTCTTTCACATATAAATTATGTTTTCTCATGGTGGGTTCAGAATAGTTTCCAATAATTTTCAACTCAAACGGCACCCCAAATGAATTCACACTAAAAACGCAAATGGATTGTTGCAGCCACAACATGAAAACGCAATATGAAAGTTCTGCTTTCCTCAACTCAGTTTGTGGTGCCGCATTCGGTGTTGCGTTTTGATATCGATTGATCGAAACTCCTCAAATCTTTTTCTGCACATGCTTGGTAGTGTTCCTGCTAAGGATTTTGAATTTGCACCAAAGCGACATAAAAGAAAAAATACATCTCGCCATTGCCAATATCGGAAAGATCACCTCAAAAATGAGAGTAATTTTGAATATAATCTGAATAAAACTGAAACAGTGAACGTTGTGTAACCAAAACCCTATTTTTGACTGTTTGTTTTGGGAACCCTTGCGCCAATTGTTTTAGCTTCTGCACCAATTTCGCGACATATAGCCTTAGCGGGAACACTGATGCTCGGTGCGTCGTGCGTTTGCGTCTAGTCTGAATTCAGCTTAAATCAATATGCATTGCTATATATGTGCAGTCTTAACAACTTTAGGCAATTCTGTTTCTGTTTCGATTCAGGCAGCATTCTCAGCTTAACTGTACTACGCCATCCTTGATGAACATAATTGGCCAAATGATTCAGATACAGGTTTTACGTCCATCCTATCAGATCCAAGGCCCTGATTCTGATGACAGAATTTAATGTTGGGCTTTTTATAGCTAAAGTTGAAGGCTGGGAATCAAACCCACTTGGATTATAGGTCCAATGCTCTTCCACTTGGCCAACGATTAATGGTGCATTTAAAATGTTAAGAACGGTAGACATCCAAGCATTCCATATTGATAGATTCCAAAAGGTTTGACAAATGAATAATGAAATTTACCAAAAATTTAGAATAATTTTGTTCCCATTTCAGTCACTCCTGTACTTGCTTTTTCCTGTTGACTACAAGTAAATCTTCAATCAATCTAGTGTATATCACATGTGTTAATTTCAAAATAGCTGCATGGATTGCATACTGTAATATCAAAGCACCAAATCCTTTGTAAAGTCCCGATGTACCTTCTTCATTGACGATGCTTCGGAAGCAGTCCGTGAAACCTTCGTACCTCGTGCTTACAGGCACTACACCATATCCATAATCAATATTATCGATAATAGTCCTTGTACCTTGGATGTGTAAACGAACTAACGTAGTCTCAATTGGAAATAGAGTCACATCAGCGAATAAATTGCCCAGAAAGCTTGCTACTAACTCAGGAAAGAACGCCTCCATCATGCTACGGGGAGGTGGTGGGTTCGAATCGTCCTCGACTTGATGCCTTAGCTTTTGGGCTTCGTGGATGACGATTAAAACTATATACTGGATGATGGAAGTGAAGATGTATTTGAGTAAGCCATGTGTGACAGTTGGTAGGAGCAGTGCGTACATGGGTAGGAGACGGGTTGTCTGTGGTGTACCCCAACCAATAAGGCGACATAGGCCTTCTTTGATGCAATCGAAAACGCCAGGTCTCTCACTTGCAATATCACTCTGTGGGAAATAAAAGAGAAAAAAAACATTGTTAGCAATACATTTAAATCATATTAGAGCTTAATGATCTGAAGATAATGCTTTAAAAGTCTAACAACAAGTCGTCATGTGAGTGCAAGAAAGTTGATCTGCAATAGCTGCCATTTATCATTAATTTTTGACTGCACACCCTCTAATCTCCAGTCTAGGGTCAGTGGCTCTTGAATGGTTCTTCGGGTGACACCGTCACCTGAAGAACCATTTCAAGGGCCACTTACATTTGGCAGAGGAATTTTGAGGGATTTGTGAAATTCTAGTGACTAGGTTTTTAAATATGTAATACAAGGCAGCCATTGCAGATACGACTTTCTTGCACTCGCATGACGAAGTAATCTTTAAATTATTAAGTGCACAAACGCATGTAAAGATTACACCATATGTCTCACAATACAATTTCAAATTTACAGCTACACTGCTGAGGAGTTGACCAAAAACACATAAAAATGAAACTTGAGTTCACATATCAAGTCTATTATTGACAGAAATTGGTAGATTTTGACAAGAGCTTGTGTGAGGTCAAACTTGGGCAAGCATATGTACTCTGTCAAATCTAAAATCCCTCCTGCTTAATGGTTTGTTTCAAAAAGTAGAAAACAAAAACCATGCGAACATTGTTTCCAAAATCTGTATTAAACTCATCAGGATTGTTCATAAATCATGGTTTAAAATGCAAGACTTGTGGCAAATCCTATGTAAGGTGACGTCATCAGTGTCATTTAAGGTTGCCAGTCAGTAACTCATCACCAATCAGTCATCGAGTGACAAAGGTTCCTATCAGAAACTGAAATATTTCCATTCTCGAGTAAGTGCTTATATTGGATTTGTATTCTACAGGGTGAGTCAAATTAAAGTGTAATCAACAAAGGAATTTTTTTACAGAAAATCAGTTTATGATTATCAACGTAAATTATACTTAATAATTGGCAAATTTAATCAGCTTTCATGAGAATTTTAGTTTGTTGAAATTGATCAATGCATTCAAAAGTTACAGCCGTTTAAGTAAGGTACCCAATTTTGACGTCGAACAAATTTGCTTCAACATGAAATTGATGAACTCTTCACTGTACAACAGTGGGTAATACATGTATCTTATTGATTGTGCATTTATGAACTTGACCATGTTGACGCTGCATTCAAAATGGTAAACGGGCACGCATTGTGAAGAGGTACGGAAGAAGATTAAATGATGCAGATCAAAGTACTGATGGTTATTTCAGATATCAGTGCACAATCTTGACAACCAATGCCATCAATGTACATGTAGCATCCGGCGCTGGCATTTTGCTATTAAGTATCATCAGACACACAGTCCGGTTGTAGATTGCTGTCTGTTCTGCAGTTTATGGATGCTTACCAGGTCCCATCACCTCAAGCTATTTAAACTATTGTTTATAAGCTAAAGACCACTCAACTCTTTGTAACAGAAGCAATGAAGGCTCTCGAAGATCCTGACCCGGATGATTCAAGAAAATAACAAACGACTTAAAAAGATCTCTCTTTTTTAGAGAGAGATCTGAACATTACCCCAAGAGTCAACCCACTATCAGATATTTCATAGTCTACCTGAATTCAACATCCTATTGTGTTCTTGTTATTTTATTTCCATAGGCGTTCCTATCATAACAATTGAAAGAGACAACAGCCTTTGTTACCAGTATGCATGTAAACTAAATGGCGTAGTTTGTTCGCTTTTCAAATTGGGTACCTTCACTCAAATGACTATAACTTTAGAATGCTCTGTCCGATTTCAACACAATAAATTTTCTATGAAAGCTAATAAAATGTGCCATCTCATATAGGAACAGTTTTGCAAAAGAATAAAAGGAACTGGCTATATCAAATCACTGATTAGATTATACTATATTTTGAATCACCCTGTAGAACCCTTTTAAACCTCGTTTCCAACTACACCAAACCCAACCGATATGCCAATGTGCAGAAATCTGTACCAGTAGGTTGCAGGTTCATGTCCCGCTATACGGCTAATGATTTATATGTTCTTGGATTAAGATTGTGGACATTTAACCCTTTGAACCCTGGACATTCCACGTGTATCTGCACTGCTGACCCGGGCCAACCAAAAAGTTAAAAAATACAATATAACCCCTAAACGTACTGTGATTTTGATTTCCCTTGCTTTACTTTTTCATTTTACAGTAGTCTGAATTGTTCCAATCACCAGCATTCACAAAAAATACTATTTATGACGACCAACATTTTCAACATTTACGTTGTGGTCTATGGGCGAAGCCACATTTGTTGAAAATTGTGATCAAATTTACGAAAATATGAGGAATTTTTCACTTCGGTCGAGTAAATAAGAGCATGTAATGTCCCATCAACCATGGGTTCAAAGCTTCATTGATGTCTTTCGATTTTAAAAATAAGACCATTGAAAATTGTAACTACCCATGCCTGTTGACAGAAACATCAAGTTTCTGACACGTAACCTAAAAGCCGGTAAACCGACTCATCGGGTATACGTCGGCTTCAAAGGGTTAATCCCATCTAAAAATTGACCCAGGTGATATTGGGAGTAAATTTTAAAAGCAGTTAAAAAGGCAGATCAAAATACAAAATCAGGGACAAAATACAAAATAAACATACCCTCACATGTACTCGTATCATAGATTTAGAGGGGAGATACAAGGCTTTGTATACCAACCCGTGTAATGGCGTCGTCAGCCATTGTGCTCAAATTAGGGGTATTCGGGTCCACTCGGCTCCTGCCAAAATAAACTCCGTGTGTCGAGACTTGGTTACGCGTAGAGACAACCTGCGCAAAAAATACTTTGCGCGAGTGATACGCCAACCTGCATGCAAAGCGTGTGTGCGTGTTTCAACATGCGCGCATTAAGACAAGGTGCGATGCATCATCGGCAAGCTATCGGCAAAAACCCGAATACCCCCAATTTTGTCTCCATGCCGGAATAAAAATGGCGGCATGCCTTGTATCTCCCCTGTAAATCTATGACTCGTACACATTTTCTCACCTGAACAGATTCCACAAGACTGGCAGAGTAAAATGGCATTGACAACGCTGTACTAAGGGCTTTCAAGGCGAGGTGCCCAGCTACATCCTTCAACGGACTGACTCGGCTTACTTCCCTGTAAAACAAACAAACACAAATATATTACTTTTTAATACTATAATCGATCTTCATTTTCCAAATAATGAAGTGTAGTTTCATTAGATACATTCATTAGGATAGTTAAATGCACTATACTTCAAAATATTGTGAATTAAAGGGTTTACACAATATGCCATTTAGAGTTTAGAACTTAAAACCCGATGTGTAGGTCCCCCATTTTGGTTTCCACCTCTTTAGCACAGAGTGAAAACAGCTTTGGTAATTTCAGGTCTTGCATGCCAAAAGACCAAGCAAAGGTCTACTGTACCTATCCAACTAATCGCAGGTTGCTGTGTTGGAGTGTTTAGTGCCAGGATTTTTCTTGTGAAACCTGCTTTGTGCCTCACTGATGGCTCGTCTTTTGACCAGACAGGTTAAAAATACCCCCTCCCCCTCACTGTTTGGAAAGTTGTGGCTGAGGGTCCGGTGTGTACTTATATGAGTGCTATTATTGTTGGTTCCCAGGGATGGTTGCATGCGTTGGCAGTGTGGGGCCAGACAGATCTAGTACTCAGGGTGATTCAAAACCAAGTATCCACAGAAGTCAATGATGCTTTACTCTTTTTTAAGTTAAATGTTAGTGGTCTATGGGATCTAGCCGAGGCAAAGCTGCTTCCTTCCCTAATATGCATAGTTAGAGAACACTGGCATCTCTAGCCATGTGTTCTCAATATGTTCTGCCTCTGATGCATATTTGCATCTCCAAGGGCAATATATGTCAGAGGCATTGTGTATGAACTGTGTTTTAGGATTGTAAATGTATGCACCACACAACGATCAATGATATTGCAAAAAGCTTCAATTCCAAGAATAATGTGGATATGGCAGTTTTAGACTTTACATAAGCCTTTGATAAGGTTCCACATAGGCGGCTTATTCATAAATTAGGACATTATGGAATTAAGAACTCATTAAACGATTGGATAAAGAACTTCCTTGCAAATCGTGTCCAAAGTGTAGTTGTTGACGGCAAATCTTCTGCACCAGCAGCTGTCCTATCCGGAGTATCACAGGGGACGGTATTAAGACCGTTATTATTCCTGATTTACATTAACGACCTGCCTGAGAAATTGCAATCCAACTGTCGACTCTTTGCCGACATTTGTTTGGTTTATAAAGAAATATCGTCGACTGCTGACTAAGGTTGGGCACGTTACACGCATGATGCGTTACACGCACGCATGATACATTACACGTAACAAATAAGTGGTAAACGTGTACACGGATGAAACAAAATCTTTTCAAAGGCACGCACAATTATTACTAACGATGTCACATTATCGCTAAAATCTTATATAGAGCTTCTCAGAGAGACTCAGCTTCTTTAGTGTTGGGCAATATAACTAAAAATCGTTGCCCCGATAAATGGAAAAGATCATTATTATAATATAGATTTTCCCCGCGCGGCGAACCTGAAAATGGGCGGGTTTTCACGCATACCGCCCAGCACTGGATTTGATTGATATCTCGTGCGTGGACAGTGACATACAGGGAATTGTGGGTATTATCGGAATAACAATATGGCGACATGTGCACGAAAAAAGCTGTCTGCTAAGGGGTAGATACTGGCCGAAATGTGCGTCAATCTACGGCATCAACGGACTAAAAACATAAATCTGTGAATATTTTACTTAATTACTTCATATCTAATGTCCGGGGGATATTACTGGGCGTGTAAACTCACAAACTTGGTAAGCTCTCGGGGTTAAGCTTCTACTGTTGGCAATGCCGTACGTTCTGCCATTGACCTTTGGTTTTGAGTCATATGTGTACATGAAACACGCACGCATTCATTAATACGTTACACGTAAGAGAAAATACACGGAATGACCCATCCTTACTGCTGACATCAATATCCTGCAAGAGGATTTGCAGAAACTGGAAACCTGGCAAGATAAGTGGCTCATGCAGTTTAATCCAAAGAAATGTAGCACTTTGACCTTCGGTACCAGAGATCCACCAAAACATGAATTCTCCTTTTCCAATGAACTGCTCCTAAATGAGGAAAGCACAACCTACCTTGGGGTACAGCTTAGTAACACTCTCAGCTGGAACATCCAGACCCAGAAAGCAGCCAAGAAGGCCCAAAAAATATTGGGCATGTTAAGGAGAAATTTGTGGAGCTGTCCCGAAAAAGTAAAGGTTACCGCCTACAAATCACTTGTGCGTCCGCACCTTGAATATGCGACGGGAGCATGGTGCCCTTATAGGCAAAAGAACATTGATGCACTTGAAAGAATTCAGAGACAAGCAGCTCGTTTCTGTAAATCCGAATATTCAAGAGAGGAAGGAACTGTTACAAAATTACTTTGTGACCTGGAATTGGAGACCCTAGAAAACAGAAGATTAATTCATAAACTGTCACTCATGTACAAGATAAGACATGGACTTGTTGAGATACCCATGGAAAACTATCTCACACCCAATATTAATACAGTCTCCATGAGACCGCATGACCAGAAGTATATTAGGCCAGCTACAAGAGTGAATGCGTACAAGCATTCATTTTTCCCAGCATCCATAAAGGAATGGAATAATCTCCCTGATCACATCGTCAAGTCACCAACTTTGCAGAGCTTCAAGACAGCCCTCCAGACTAAATTTGGGAAGTTTAACATCAGAATATAATATTTTGCACCGACTCCACGCATGTCATGGTACAAGTTGACTGATTATATGCTGAAAAGCACATTGTCGACTATACAAAAATGCAACCAGAACCAGAACTGTAATCATGTGTGTTTGGAAAAATATGAATTGTGTTGGTTAATTGTGTGTTAAAATGTAACATCTGGTCTGATAAGCTACTTGTTGCCAAATGAAAATTTACGTTGCTAATGGGATTTTATGTGTATGGCTGCAACAGCCCAATTTTGATTGAGTGTGGTCAGTCTGTGATTCTTGGGTTTTTTGTAAGCAAACACTCTAAAATCTCAAATGAAAATGTATTGAATTTAATTCTGTTGGATGCACTGATGTCACAGACTAGAATCCTGTCTTCTGATTGGTCAATTGAGGCTGTTCCATGTTACAACCTGGCGTGAAACATTGCTTTGGAGGTGAATGAATAAGTCTACAAAATTGATCTTTGCAGCTAAATTATTTTTTTATCAATACATTTCTTTGATATTGTGTGCATAAATGTGCCCTTCAACTTTATTGTAAGAAAAATTTAATAAATCAGAGCTGAAACATAAAATATTTTGGAAATATTGGTTCACTCCATACCCATCGCACAGTAAGTTTCACACCAGTAACAATGAATGAGTACGCCAAATTCAACAACTGCGTCCAACAAAATAGAGAGGAATGTAGCTGAGTTAGTAAGTGCAGGAGGACAGTTCTTCATCCCTAATCAATCTCACATATTCTATTTTATTACATTGTTATTTTTGCATGGGTACTAAGGGTGGGAATTTCGGGAATTGTTGCTCCCGAGACTCGAGTTGGTTTTTCGGGCGGGACTCGGGATTCCCGAAAATAATCCCGAAATATGAGAGTGCCGTTCACGTACGCAAAATTTGTGTTTCATTGCATGTACTTTACAGTCATGTGTGTTAGACTGCCGAATATGGCAACTT
>JXSR01S012348.1:56897-72051 GCA_000969725.1 Ophiothrix spiculata | reverse complement strand
TATATAATACACCCATACAAGTTAAACTATCAAAGTCGTGACCCCGATACGTCAGCTGAATTGTCAATTGACATGTCAGAGATCACTTCACCAACCTGCTTCATGCTGCTGCGGAGTTGCATTTTTTACCGATGCCAAAACCTGCTCTTTCGCCTCAGCAAAAGGGTCCCTTCTAGGTTCTAAAGGTGGTTCATCTTCAAAATTAGCAGGTACTCGTTTGAGGGCCATTATTTACGCAAAAAACTGATTAACCATCCCAACGTGAGCCTCTTTCCGCTGCAAAAATTATGAAAATCAGGACCCAAGTTCATCGCAGTAATTATGTTCTTTACATAGAGCGATAGTTTGATACATCAAATATCTGACTGATTTTGGTACGTGCGTGCTTCTGAACGTAATGATCTTATTTATCAAACACATTGCGTAAAAGCAATTGTAAATAATTGGTCAAGAATATTCTTTTTGAAGGTCAGAGTTTCTAACCTTTGACACAGAAAAGGAGTGTTTCTACATTCAAAAAAGTACACTGCAATTTCATGAAGAAATACACTAGACATTATCTGAAAAATTTTACTATATAAAATTTAATATAAATTTTGATTATTATTTTTACAAAAGATAAATTGAAAATTAAGTAAAATTGATTTAAGTAGTTGAATGTTGAAAATATAATTAGAAACACTTGCATGTGTGACATTGCATTCTCCCAGCAGAAGAAGTCCAGTCATCAACAAAAATGGTAAGAAAAACATTGAAATAGTGAAGTAAATTAACAATTTTCCATAACTTTTTAGAGTCATTAATTTTTCCAACTAATAATCAAGCCTTAAGAGCTCAATTTCCTTCTTTAGGGCAAGTTAAGCTTAAAGTTAAACTTTAGACTTTTAGGGGAATATCAATATGGGATTGGAAGGGTTAAAAATAAAAATTGCAAATTGAATTCAAGACAAAATTACCTTTCTTTTGCTTTTTGTTTCACAACACTCACAGCTTCTGTTCTAAAGTTATGGTCGAAAATGTAACTTCACGCGTGCGAAATTGTTTTATTTCTTATCATGTTACGTATTTTATTAAATTATTGTTTTTTCAAGCTGCGATATTTAACTTTTTCGGCTTGAAAATTCTATATCTCAAAAACTAATTTTGCTGTTGATCTTTAAAAGTCAACTTTCAAAATTATTAGTGAAAATTCAATCTATTGTTTATTATTGTTTCGAATAAATTTTGGACATGAACATGATTTCTAAACGCAAGCCACTGCGTATCCACAAGTTGTGAGAAGAACGGGACACCGGGAAGTTTCCAATCAGTAACCCACAGTGCCGCGACATCGCGCGTGCCTGAAAAGCGTTGTGTACTCACGTAAAATACACCCGCAATTGTGTTACGCAGAGAATTATTTGAAACAACAGTAATATAATACATTGAATAAGAGCAAAATTTCTAAACAGTGTTTCTAAAATATACAAAAACCTTAAAAACAGTGTTTCTAGACTAAATTGCCGATATCTCAAAAGTGAATAATTTTGACGATATGTCATCGGGGCACGAAAGATTTCCCAAAAACGATTTACCCTAGAGAGATGGCCCAGGGATCTAAAGCAAATTGAAGTATACTAATTGGGCTATAGAATGATAGCATCATGGGAACATGATTTAAGGGGGGTCACTAGTCAAAAAAATTAAAAAAAATATTTAGCACCTTGGGAACATAATTTAGGGGGGTCACTAGTCAAAAAAAGAAGAAAAAAAATATTTTTTGCCTTTCTTTTTATAGTCAATTTAGTCTAGAAACACTGACACTGTATTTTAAGATTTTGTATATTTTAAAAACGTTGTTTCAAAGTTTTATGATTTAGAAAATTAGCACTAAAATTGTTACAAATAATAGTGAAAATTAGAGATCAAAATCTTATATTTTTAGTTCTGGAGATATTAATTTTTAAAGTGGAATTTATTAAATATCGCAGCTTGAGAAAACAATAGAATACTAGACATAGAATCACAAATTTCGAATTGCGAAGCTACATTTTCGACCATAACTTTTGAACTGAAGCTCCTGATTGTTGTCAAACAAAAAGTAATGGAAAGGGAATTGTTTCTATTTTGCAGAACTTTGTTACTTTTAGCCCTTCCATTATTGAAGTTTTGATGTAAAGTATTTCAAATATTAAAAACCCAAATAAATTTCTCTCAACACAGACAACATTTTGTAATAGTGTAGAATCATAGATGAAATTTATCCCCCAAAATCTGGATATTAACAAAGTTGAAGTTGTCAAATTTGTCATAAATGTTGCATTTTTCATTTTCCAGTCTCGCCGTTATGATTCAAGAACCACCATCTTCTCGCCTGAAGGTAAGAAAATGTTTTGTAACTTGATATGGAAGTTCTTTTCAAAAGAAAAACAAGACAGTATGTTCTACTCTCAACACCTGGAAAAATGCAGTCAACCATGATACTCACATCATGGAATAATCATATGTGCCTTGGCCATCTTTTTGAGATTTTGAACATTTGAACTATATTGTGAAAATCAAATTCATAATCAATTCATAAATTTAATGTACAGTGTACTCTCCTGTACTTCAAGCATATTTTCTGTTGAACAGAGTTTGGCAAGTATTTCCCTTTAGTATGGTTGTTTTTATATCAAAACTTCCACTCTAAATGAACTAAACTCACTAACAAAGTTTGCTGCGGACAGACAAATATTACTTCTCCCAGGTTCTGAATACAAAAAACAAAAGAAATTAGTAAAATAGTATATAGGATAATTATTTTTTCAAAGAGTTATCACTTTAGTGAGGAAAAAATCTTTAGATTAACTTAACCCTAACCTCCTACATAACGAGTTCGTTCTAAAACTATCTCCTCGAAAATATGGGGTGTCAAAAATTGGTGGTTTCCACCAGTGCTTGAACCGGGAGACACCCATCCCAATCCCATGTCCCCCAATACCAAACCACCCGGCAGCAATTTGATTTTGATTTGATTTGATGCCCATATATAAGACCCCCATCTATGACGTATTCAGACTTTGGTGATTTTCTCTTGTAACCTTTGGGAGCTTTAGGGTTATGATAAGGTAAGCATGTCATATAATTTCAATGTTTTATTTCATTTGAATTTTGCAGGGCGACTGTATCAGGTGGAGTATGCCATGGAAGCCATAGGCCATGCAGGGACATCATTAGGCATCTTAGCTTCAGATGGCGTTATATTAGCTGCAGAGAGGAGAAACACACACAAACTGCTGGATGAAGTAGTGTTCTCTGACAAAATCTATAAACTCTATGAGTAAGTCATGTGGACATAAATTGTTCTGTAGGTAGACTTATTATAAGGGGTGTGGATGGGATTGGGTCAGGGCATAGGTCATAGGCAGATATATATGTAGGGATCTAAGCATTGGCCAGAGAAAATGGTCAGCATCAGAGAGTAGACATAGACATAAACCCCAAGATGAGGTAGTTTTCAAATCTCAGTTCAACATGATTTTATTCTATAAACTCTACAATTAAGTCCTTTAATACCTTTATACAATAATATATGTTATGGTAGTAATCATTTAAAACACATCTGACATATAGGAGATCTTTTTATAAACATCATCTATTGTCTTCAGCTTTTGTTTAGCCCCAGGTGAATATATCATAGTTCAATATGAAGTGTCTTCAAAGTGCTGTACACATGCTCAGGAACTGCAGGATGTACAATTCCTTACTCCCCAGGGGCGTAACCAGCTTTGACCGTCCAGGGGGGGGGGGGGGGCAAGACTCACGAGGCTTCCCGATTTTTGATTTGCTTGAAAAAATTTAAACGCGCGCAAAAAGTATGTGGACAAATTTGTTTATTTTAGCTAAAAAACGCCTATTTTTGAATGAAATAATTATGGTTTCTTTCCCTTTTCTTTTCTCCTTTCCCTTTTCTCTTCCTTCCTTTTCTTTCTTTTTCTCCTTTCCTTTCCCTTATCCCTCTTCTTTCCCCTTTCTCTTCTTCCTTCTTTCCTTTTTCTCTTCTTCATCCCTTTCTTCCCTTCCCATTTTTTTGCTCTCCTTCCCGATTTTTTTGCGTCCGGGGGAGCAAGTTGCCCCCCCGGCCACCCCATTGGTTAGGCCGCTGTTACTCCGCATGAGTGATAAACAATATTGCGGCCATTCCCATATTGTTGACGCTGTGAAACGTATTTGTTGCCCTTCATTGGATTTCTGGGTTTGAACTGACTGGTAATAATTTATATTTCATTTTCTTTGTCATTTCTTTTCAGTGACATGGCTTGCAGTGTGTCAGGTATCACATCAGATGCAAATGTCCTCACAAATGAATTACGGCTTATAGCACAGAGGTGAGTTATCAATGAAGACAAATACTAAAGTCTTTAAGCTATCAGGACAAATATATGTGTATTGCACCTTAGCATGCAAAGGGTACTTTAAGAAATGTGTGGAGTGGTTCAGAACCCCACCCTTGTCCACACATTTAAACACATGTTTAGAAATTAAACACGCAACCTCACCATGAAAAAATATTGTAAAATTTTATTTACCTTTTGAAAAGGCACACCTGTGTTTCCAGGTCTTCTGCTGATATTTGTATCAAAGTGCAATGAATGTAACCAACATTGTTTGTTTTTTGTGCAAGCTATGAAAACAATTGTATGGGTTTAAAGAGCCCAAACTTCCACAAAAAGACTAGGACTATGGCCAGGTATATTAACCTCTTTAAGTCTTATGACGTATGGTATACGTCATAAATTACTGTCAGCTCAGATGTATGATGTATACTATACGCCCTAACTAACAGTGAACTATAACTGAACTGCCGCTGACCTTAAATTATGTAGAATATGTTTAAGGATAATTTGAATTTACTTTCAAGGTCAGTTTAGAGGTAAAATGCCTTCAGCCTGGGGGCGGGGGAAACGGCCCGACTGGAAAGGGTTAAGCAGTATGTAAAAGACATTGTTGTATGTATTGAAAATGGTTAAAACCTTTCTCACAGCAATAAATATGTTCACTTACGTGAACTTTCGTCATATTGTTGTATGTATTTTTGCATTCATCAAATGACATGAAAATGTTTTATTTGTTTGTAGATATCTTTTACAATATCAGGAATCTATGCCTTGTGAACAGCTAGTCAGTCAGTTATGTGACATCAAGCAGTTTTATACACAATCAGGAGGTGAGTTTTCTCTATCAGGTATCTATGCCTTATGAGCAACTAGTAAATTATGTAAAACAGAGCAATTTCATACATGGTCAAGAGGTAGCGTTTCACTCTCTGGTAAAATATAACTTCTTACTTCCAATGTTTCAACTCTTTGTACGTTAACATTTCTCTTGCCAGTGTACCAAGTTGAAACTAATAGGTTCTCATCATTTGTACTATGCATTCATTAAAGACTCTCATCTTTTACTGGGAATATTGAGCTGCCAGTTTTCATTCCTGTCTGAATTGCATAGAAAAGGGATTGTTGTTTTACACCATTTAATTTTAGCTGTTGTTTTATAAATCAATCCACTTTTCAGTAATGAGAAAATCAAAGATTGTCACCAACTTTGTTGATTCTGTCTAGTTTATCTGTTTCAAAGAATATGCTGGGTTGATATCCTTCATTATAATGGTCAAAGCTCTAACCTCCCAAAATTGTTCTTTCTCAATAGGCAAAAGACCATTTGGTGTATCAATTCTCTACATGGGCTGGGATAAGCATTATGGATTCCAGTTATACCAGAGTGACCCTAGTGGCAACTATGGTGGATGGAAAGCAACTTGTATTGGCAACAACAGTGCAGTAAGTATCAGGGCAGAAGATGACTGGGGAGGGGGGGGGGGGGGGGTTGGTTAAGCATTATCAGAGCAACCATATTGGTAACTATTGTATATTAGGTATCATGGTTTGTAGAAAGGGTTCTCCAAATATAGAGCTTACAAAGATCTTCATTATCAAGGCAATGATGCTTGTCTTGGATGAGAGAGTAGGAAAGTGGGTCTGTTGCCGACTGCAGAGACTGATTAAGTGTTTGTCTTTTACACAGTACAGTTGATGCCGATTTATTGGGACACCCCAGGAGTAGCAAAAATATCCCAAATAACCAGTTGTCCCGATTAAGCAAAATACAGAAATTGCCGTCAGTGATGTTTTAGGGCATTAAAACAC
This sequence comes from Ophiothrix spiculata, assembly GCA_000969725.1. NCBI lineage: Eukaryota > Metazoa > Echinodermata > Ophiuroidea > Amphilepidida > Ophiotrichidae > Ophiothrix > Ophiothrix spiculata. The sequence continues at coordinate 65,884 of JXSR01S012348.1, read as the reverse complement.
TAACATTATATAAATTCATTAGCTGAATAAAGGACACAGAAAGAGTTTTAAAGACTTTTGAATAGATTAAGACTTTTGTAGACTTTTCAACAGAATTTTGGGTTGGTGGGTTTAGTTTTTGTCTTGTGTTTGTAATTTACTTGCATAAAATCAACTTTCGCATCATAATTTGAGGGAAATTGTCATTAAAATAATGCATTTTGCCCAAAATTATCCTGTTTATCCAAGGTTGGCCGGTATTTCCCGGGGCGGTAAATACCGGGCGGTAAATACCGGTATTTACCGGTAAATACCACCAAGCAAATTTTGGCTAAAGTGGGAAATACCGGGAAATACTGGGAAATACTTGAAAAAGAAGTGATTTCAAAGCTTTTGTGCTTTGAAACATTAATAATATTAATTAACTACCACAGAGAAGCTCATATAAGACACAAAAAATCATACCCCTAGGGTGGGAAGGGGTAAGTGGTGTTTTCAGTGGGATATACAGTAGATGACTATTTATGTCTGCAAAATATACTTTATGACTTGTAAATCATCAAGTATTTTAAGATTTGTGAACAGAGTGTGCATTTTCTATTAAAGTGGGGAAGTGACAAAAAAGTTTCATTGTAAGAAATATATCAGTGATGTGTGTTAATTCATTTAATAGTATGCTTTTGGCCGACTGTAACACTCCTATGGAATGTTCACTTGAAAAATATAATAATCAACAGCCGTTTTGAACCTACACAGCACTATAATTGGCAAAGTTAAATCATATGCATACTGTGCTTGTTTTGTGTGTGTTTGTGTGTGTCTTTTGTTGATCCATAAGTAAATGTTGAATCAAATAATCTGACCCCTCAACACCCCAGCAGCTTCATGTATCATTATAGACATCAATTGATGAATATAAAACATGCCTGATTGCATGTTTTTGTCATAGATAATTTAATTATTCAAGTAAACCAATTTAAAATTGTTCACATAACATTCTAATGAGAAAACATACTAAATTAGGATAACCCCCATGGGATCTTGAAAATAGATATTTAGTTAATGGTATTTCCCAGGTATCGACCAGGTATTTCCCGGTATTTACCAGTATTTCCCGGTATTTACCGGTATTTCCCAGTATTTCCCGGTATTTCCCAGTATTTCCCGGTATTTCCCAGTATTTCCCACCCAGGCGGGAAATACTAGTATTTCCCGGGAAATTGCCAACCTTGTGTTTATCAGGAGGATTGTCCTGATTAACAGGCCAATATTGCACATACAGAAACGGTTTCCTGACTGAATACGCCAATTAACCAAAAATTCCTTCTAAGAGGATCCCAATTAAGCAGTGTCGACTGTACTACAATTTGAAGCACTCATTAAAATTTGTAGAATTGGTTTGACAAAACAGTTCTGTACATTTAAAGAACAACACAAATGAAAATAATGTGTCAAAGATCAAAGCATGTCAGTCTCTGTCAGAGATCTTAATGCGTCCAAGGCAAATGCACATTAGAGACTCATGTATGCACTGTGATTGGGGAAAGTTTAGTCAACATTTCACCAACCAGATCACTATTATCTGTAAATCTTGAAGTATGCAACAAGCAGTCAATTAACGCACAAAAACCAATATGACCATACGGGGAAATAAATTAGTCTGTATTTTTGAATCCTCCTCCTAGGAGGTGAAACGTCACTACTAAAAATAGTAAGTGTGGATTTTTTCTCAAGAACTTAATAGGAAAAATGTACCCAATCTTGCTGAATATTTAAATAAACTTATATTCAAGATTTATCCATGTAGTAGCAACAAAATTAAACAAAATTAACCATAAGTAATTCCAAAATCATTAACAATTCAAGTACAAAAATATTCATAGGCAGTGATTTGGTCTTAATCAATCCTAATCAAGCATTACTAGTCTCTTACACAATATAAAACCACCAGTTCACAATGTTGTAGGATACAAGGGATATGCTGTGGATCTCGTAACAGAGTCTGATTGCTTGTTACATACGGTTTATAGAGTATATACTCTTAACACTTAAGTGCATAAGGTGGTTTAGAATCCCGTTAGTGCACAAGGGGGGGGGGGTCCATATGGATACTGGATTTTGAACGCTTTAAAAGCAATGTTTCCTACATTATTTACCCTTAAAACTGTACACAGTGATACACCAACTTAATTAAATTCATATGAAACAAAAAAATTAAAAATCAATCATTCTGTTTCAAAATGGCGGCCAGATATCTAATTTGTGTCAAATTTTCATTTTTTCCGAAAAATTGGAAATCTGTTTTCCCAACTGAATTTTTCAATGAAATTTGGCTCATAATAGCAGATTATAATTACAAATACATTGCTGAAATACAAATTCAAAAAAGTTGTTTCGTTTTGGTTTTAGGGACAAAACAAAATTCGAAAAACGCCATAATTTTACCAGTTTATGCTAATTATCTCAAAAACGACACAACTGATTTGGATTTTTTTTGGACCAAAACATGCGTAACGCCTACCTTGACAATTACATGAAACAGCTTTATTGGGTATGATGCGTTTTCGCGCTTCGCGCGAAAAACAAAATCAAGGGTCCATATGGACCCCCCTTATGCACTTAAGTGTTCAGTAATCTGTGTGTATCCTCTTGCCTCATCGAGATATCAAATTATATGAAAATTTATTACAGTGTATGTTTTAATAACATGATAAAATTTTGCAAAGCTGAAACCTCCTCTCTTGTTTATTCAAAAATAATATGCATTATTCCTCACTTTTCTGTGTTGCTTTTGATTATAATTTCATTTTCATTTTTCATTGTCAGAAATAGAAATTTTTCGCACAACATTTATTTAGCCCTTTTTGCACAAAAACTCATTTTGTGAAGATGTATGTGATAAGTAAACATGGTGTAAACATTGACGGCAGGATATCAATGTGACTATTTTTCTACTAAGTAATTTTCCCACAAGTCTAATTTTTGATCATTTTTTGTGTTTTTATTTACATGCACCTAAATATTTTAATAGTACATGCACATTGTTTTTCATGGTGCATACATTTTTGTGCAAAAAGGGTTAAATGAATGTTATGTGCGAAAAATTACAATTCATACCATCATTATTTTACATCAGCCTTAAGACTGTTTTCTTTGTTCCTTTAGGCAGCAGTATCAATGCTGAAGCAGGAATACAAGGCAGAAGATGAACTGGGCCTCAAGGATGCCCTAGCACTGTCCATCAAAGTCCTCAGCAAGACACTGGATATGACCAAAGTCACGCCAGAGAAAAGTGAGTCAAGTTCAAATGGATTTATTTCAAGGCAGAACCATTGCCACCCTATTACATTTGCCTGGGGCCATCTTGAAACTGTTTAAGTTATCCGTCATCTGCTATGTACTGAGTGTGCAACATCTCATACTTTCAATAACTGGGCAGATTTATTCAGTTAACCCTAATATATGTATTCAGTGCAAAACCCCAAAGAAACAAAATTAAGCACAAATGAGGTTTCAGCAAAAGTGTGCACCAAATTACTCCAATATCACCAAAATTTCACATCTCACAGTGGGCACTAGTGTCCCTGCTACTGCCGTATGGTGGGCCATTGGCGCAAGAGCCAGGAAAATAAATGCAACAGGTTTTTGAAGATATGTGAAAAAGATCCCTTTCCTTGGTTTATTTAGTCAATTTGCAACCTCAGCTTGTGATTTTGGCACAAGCACCTTCTTAACTTTGTATAAAATTGGTTGAATTGGCGCAAGCTCAGAAACCTTACGAGGGAACACATGTGTGCGCATTAATTTGCCCCATGCTACACTGACTCCCCTGCATCGTATAAGTGCAATGCACAATGCTGGCACTGACACGCAACTAGACAAAGTGGTTGCCACTTTCAAAAAAAGTTTCCACCGCCCTGATTTTCTCTGTCAAATGCTGTCTCAGGTAACCCTGGGGCAGTGTTCCCGCTAAGGTTTTGAGGTTGCGCCAATTCAAACAATCTTGACAAAGTTGAAAAAGTGCTTGCCCCAAAAAATTGACTGAATAGTGGATTAACAAGATAGAGTGTCTGTTTTTACACATTTTGAGAAACCAGTTGCACCAATGTTCTCGGTTCCTGCGCCAATGGCGTGCCATATGGCCTTAGCTGGAACACTGTCCTGGATGTTCCAGTAATATGTATTTAGCCAGTATTTACATCATATTTTTCATTATGTTGAATCTTAATAGAATAAAGAGCTGAAACTTTACATAAAATAAAGAGCTAAACTTTACTTAAAATAGAGAGCTAAAACATGGATTTGGGTGTTTCAATGAGATAGACCACATTTTGTTATGACTTGACCAGAACCTTGGGGTTGCACAATGATTTATACACAAGATTCAAAGTTGATATTTTCCAAGGTACTTGATCGAACAGGTTTTTTTTTTGAGAAAGGACTCCAAGACCTCCAAAGTGCTAAAGAGTGCTATATAAATGTATGTTTGTTTTAAATATATCGGATGCATCAAATTCAATCAATGGGCACCATAGACATTGGAAGAATTTGAGCTGTGTTTATACCAGCATACAGAGGCCGGATTTGCAACATAAATTTATGTATTTAGAACACCTATGTGTTTAGAACACCTATACCTTAGTTAATATTATCATATGTAATGAAAAATAGTGTGAAGGGTTTTCTCACTTGTCTCTAAAGAGACTGGATAATTTTTTGCAGAGAACATAAGGTATCTCATTTTGTCAAAACTTGAAACAATTTTCTTCCTTTTCTTTCCAGTTGAAATTGCAACATTAACCAGGGAAAACAATCAGACCAAAATCAGGATTCTACCGGCTGATGAATTACAAGTCCTTATAAAAGAACATGAAGAAAAAGAAGCACAAATTGAAGCCGAGAAGAAGAAAAAGGAAGAAAAACAAAAGAAATGAGAACTTTTGACACTATTGATTGTAGCGTCTTATACACATTTTTGTATGTACTGTAAAATTTACCAGAAAACTCAAAACAAAAACAACTTACACATGTACAGAACTGCCGAGTACTTGGGAGTATTCTTAGACACCAGTGGCGTGCCCAGGATTTTTTGAGTGGGGGGGCACAACCATTAGTTTCCCCCGAATGACCAATAGTGGCAGAAGTGTAAAATGTGATATTTTTAGATTTTTTTCATAATTCGCGCGTAGCGCGCGAAATTTTTTTCAATTAACGCAAAACACGGCAAATTTTGACTAATATTGACAGAATAACAGAAATTTCGCGCGAAGCGTGCAAAATTTTTGCTTTTTCATACTTAAATTATCAAAAACAAAGGGAAATTCAAGATATTTTCTTCTCTTTCCCTTTGATTTTTTTCTCTCCTCCCCTTTCTTTTCTGTGTCAATATCCCTGAATGGGCCGTTTCCCCCGACTGACTCATCAAACTGGGGGGGGGGCAACGGCCCCCCCGGCCCCCCCTTTGGGCACGCCACTGTTAGACACCCAATAAAGTTATTTGTTAAGTGCTCTGTATATTCATTTTGAATAGACTGAAGGATAGGATATGTACCAAGGTCTACAAAACATCTACCAAAATATAAAGATGTATGTTCATGTAATTTGAAGTACAGTTAAACCTCATTATAGCGAAATCTGACACATAGATGTGTTTGTTTTTACCAATAAGCCAATTTTGTTTGTATTTAATTGTTATTAAAACCCTGATACAAAGAAATTTTGATATAAAGAAGTAATTTCCCTTTCCATGCAAATTTGTTATAATGAGTTTTTACTGTAAATCAAATACCATAACTTGCATTTGTAATGTTTGGGCCCGACATGAATGATTCTCAACAAGTGTCACATGACCTTTCAAGGATCAGATGCCTATTAATGACTGGAAATAGTTTTGGCCGCCATAGTTGCAAAAGTTCCAGCATTTGCTGTGTTTCAAATTATTATCAGCCAAAATACATCAACTTTTTGTGTTAAAACACTGCAACAAAAGTCTTAATAACAGGCAGGCTATGAATGATAGCATCAAATGCAATATGTACAATGAGCCATTTTGATAAGACTTAACATCTGAGATTAAAGGAAAGTGTGGCCCCTACTCTAATAGATCATTGTGTATATCATTCATTGTTCATATGGAATAAAATGAAACAAATTCAGTAACAAAACAAAGAAGATTTGTCCATTCTTTTAATATACTACTCTTATAAGTATTATTGTCTGAACTGTTTGGTAACAGTATGGATTTAGAAGGGAGATACCAGGCTCTGTATACCGGTCCGTTTAATGGTATCGTCAGCCATGGAGCTAAAATCGGGGGTATCCGGGTACACTTCATTCCCGCAAAAATCAATATCAAGCACAGAGATTTGGTTGCAGGTACAGAAAAACTACGCAAATGATACGCCAAACTCTACGCAAAGCGTGTGTGCGTGTTTTATATATTTGTGCATTACGGCAAGATGCGGTGTATCATCGGCAAAAACCCAATTACCCCCAATTTGATCCCCATGCCAGAATAAAAATGGCACCGAGTCTGTTATCTCCCCTCTAAATCTATGGATAACATACATGTTTCATTAAGTATCATGGTACAGGATTCTAGAAATGCCAGGCGTTGAGTGCCCTCATAATATATACCTGAGTTCATATAGGCCAGTATTCACAAAAGTTATTCTGGAATAACTTTATTCTTGGATTAGTCATTTTTGTCCGTAATAGAGAAAGTTTAAAGTCCTTATTTTTAAGTTGAATTTTTAAAAGCCTGGGAAAATGAGGCAGTGGAACAGTTTTATTCTTTGTTTGTAATTACCAAATAACGTCACCAATGGAAGATACAAAAAGTTATTCCTCTTTTGCGTAAATTTATATACTCATCAATACCGACTCCTAAGTTACAAAATCCATGAAAGGATCAGTTAACAGTTAATTAGTAAGGTTTCTGTCGAGACTGTTTTTTCATGTCGACATGTTGCAATAATTTGTTGTTGACGTCGACATAATGTCGACATAAAGTTGATATCAAAGACTTGGCGTTTGCAGGGAAAACGAAAGTTGATTGAATAAGCTATATTGAACCGTTTTAGACATAGACTTATACCTATAATATAGCTATGTACTATTTCTGCGTACGACAATATGGATGATATGAAATTGATATTTTGTAACTTTTTTGTTAAGAACCATCGTAATAACTTTAAAAACGGTTGTAAACGAGAAGCAACTAATGAGCATTAAATTATTCATGGAACACTTTAAGCTCAACTGCTAATAAACAGCCACAAATTTGACAATTAAAGTTTTTATAAAATTTTACTTGCCCAGTTTTGTCGACAAATGAGATTTCATGTCGGTCGACATGTCGAGATATGTCGACAGAAACCTTATTAATTAGTATACAATATGCAATTTGTATTCAAATGTCCAAATAAGGTACAGAGGTGATAACATCACCAAAACAATTTTTTTTACATTTTAGCCAGGTACTGTAAACGCCAATATTTCTACGCTCAGTAATTTTCGCGCACGGCCAATTTTGGACTTTTTCGCGTATTTTTATTTTCGCGCACGTGAACATTGGTCGAGTATAGGATTTCATTTGCAACAAGTACGCATTAATTTTCGCGGTGAATTTATTTTCGTGCTAAAAACATTTTGCGCGATAAGCAAAAAAATAAATGTAGCGCGAAAAATACCACTTATACAGCATTTAATTTATGGCTATATTTCATATTTCATGATATGAAATACCCTCACAAAATACCCTAGCACACCAATGACTTGGTTCATGGTGGCCCAAGATGTGGCTATCTGAATGTTTAATTAACCCCATTGAAGTCAATGTAGATTGGCTCGATTAATTGTTCATTACTGTTTTGAAACATTGACAAATTCATATTGAATTAGGTTGGGTTTCAGATGTTCAGGAAGCCATATCTCAGGCTACCATGGACCAACTAGTGTGAACATTGGTGTGAGAGGTTTTCATCATGTTTTACAGAAGTGTGGTCATAAAATTACTGAAATGCAAAAGATAAAATTTGAGGATGTCACACTTATACATTACACATGAACTACAACCTGTACTAAACGTTTCCCCATTGCTACAACCCTGTCTTGGTAGTCATACTATTTCAACTCAATTTAAATGTAAAACAAGTCGGGTATTAAAGGGGCATTGGACAAATTTTTTAGATTTTGTTTGTGGCTGATTTACACTTTCTATGTTTGAAAATAACAGTCAATTGACAAATATCGAGAAAATTCTGATCAAAACCTCAGAAATTTGAAAAAAGTCAAGAAATTTGAATTTAATTTCATTTGATGATTTGGGGTATGAGGCTATTCTCTAAACGTATTTATTGATGCTATACAATGAGAAAGAGCCAAAGATGTTTGTAAAACATTCCTTTAACATCATAGATTGCAGAAAAATCAAAAGAAATTTGAAATTTTCATTAGAGCTCGTAAAAAGGCAAATTCTAGAAATGCAACTATAGAGGGCAGTATTTATCGTTGTCGACAATGCTAATTAATTTCTAAATATTTGATATTATAGGGTTTGAATTTAACAAGGAAACTTTGCATGCTGTCATTATTACTACTACATGTAATACTTCAAATGATGCAAAAATCACAATTATGGGACTGAGCTAAACTAAATATAAGCATACACATTAAATTTAAAACTGGGAAAATTGGAAACTTGCATACTTAAAACGCGGAAATCAAAGACTCAAAAATTTGAAACTTGCATATTTGAAACTCAGAAATTTGAAACTACCACATTTAAAACTCAGATTTGAAACTCACATATTTAAAACTTGGAAATCAAAAACTTGAAAATTTGAAACTCGGAAATTTGAAATTCCCACATTTAAAACTCAGATTTGAAACTCGGAAATCAAAAACTCAAAAATTTGAAACTCCATAATTGAAACTCGCATATTTGAAACTCGGAAATCTAAAACTTGGAAAATTTAAAAACTCACATATTTGAAACTTGCACATTT
>JXSR01S012346.1:27575-37579 GCA_000969725.1 Ophiothrix spiculata | reverse complement strand
TTGTATGCCACCCATCCTCAAAGTCATGAGTACTTTTGCTCTGATGTAAAATGGAAGGACACAGTGGTATAATTTTTTATTTATTTATTTATTTAATATTAGTCTTATATGTATTTTAAACTATGAAATTTCATTCAACTCAATTTGGCTGTTGAAAAATGCTGAGACATGGTTTTATGGTATGTACCCATCCTCTGATGTATTGATCAATAAAATAAGAATAAATAAGTTGATTGGATAATGGATGGGCTTTGTTATAGATTCATTTATTAATTGATTCTATTGAGTTTTATATTTCCTTTTTATTTATTTATTATGTTTGTTTGCGCATTTGCGCAGTCCAGTGGCGTAACCAGAGGGGGGCAGGGGGACGGGAGCCCCCCTCCCCAGAAAAAATGTCTGCCCCCCCTGCTCGCTCCCCCAAATGAAATCAAGAAAAGAACAGAGGTAATGTAACAACTTTCCTGATGTAACTGAGCAAAATTTAACCCTTTTATGGGTTAGTTTTTCAAAATTTTCTCAAATTTGCGCCAAAATGGTGCAAATTTTGGCCATAATTTAAGAAAAAACTCAAGTTTTCACCAAAATAGTATGAATTTAAGCAAAATTTGAATGATTTGCTACATGAAAATTTTTGGGGTGTACCTTTTTGTGTCTGAACAAAAACTCTTTCGCCCCTGCCCCTAATTGCCCCCTCAACTGAAAATTTCTGGTTACGCCACTGCATTTGCGTGTAATTTTAATATACTACTAAAATACTTCATTCACATAACCTAATTTACTAACCCTCCCAGGGAGATCACTTACAATAGTTTGTTCTAGATTTAATTTTAATGGTCTGGATTTGGACTAACAAAAATGCTGATTTTGATTGGAAGTTGAGTAAAGTGTTCATATGGAATAGCCTATGATGCATTTATTATTTTCATTTTCACACCGTTTGTTTTTATTTATAAAGACAACTTTTTATGCATAGCCATAGTTTTTCTCCTCTATTTCTCGCTATCACAGATTCTTCACCGAGACACAGTTTTTTGTGTAATACAAAATGGGCCTTTTGTCAGAAGGATCACCATTGGACTGGGAAGAGACTAAGAAGTGGGCTCAACATGTTCAAGAACATGGCATCAAGCAGTTTATTAACCTCTACCACAAGCTTAGAGATAGGCCGTGTGATATGCTCAAGTTTGGAGATGAGGTAATTAGCCTTGCGTATTTGAGCCATTTAAGAGTAAAACCCTCAAACAGGATTTGTGTTGAATGCATATCAGTGTCAAAGATCCCTATCTCAATTATATATATGTTGTACCGTATCCACTGGTCCAATTTAAGATTTGCCATCTGATAAATCATTTAATTTAATAACTATCCTCACTTTCAAAAGTTTGACAAAATCATATTCTATGACTGACAAAACAAAGTATTTTAGCTATTTGTGGCATTCTTGTATGAAATAAGTCGACAGTAAAATGTGATGTACATTCAGAAAATCAATAGTTGAATTAGCAGGCAGGAAACAATATCATAGAATTTCATCAACTTCAATTCAACAAAGTACTTGGCAGCCCAGGGGGACCACTGAGTGTAAACGTGGGGTCATCAGCGAGCAGAAATCCAAGGGAAAGGGTACTTTTTTACGAATTGTCACGGAACGCGAGAACCGCGATAATGGTATCAACTTCATGTTATTTTGGAAAAAAGGGTATACTTTCAGAAGCACAAATCAGCATTTAGGGTATTGATTTTAATACAAGTAGTCGGCGATTACAATATGAATTTTAAGACCATGAATTAACACAAAAACCTCTGAAAAATCCAGAAAACACCTGGAACTCATCCCCTATTAGATAAAATCACGTCGCTTCTATTACCACAGGCCATTTCCTGTCATCTCATTCACATAATTTTCTTCAGGGCTTTTTATGGTAGGTTAGTGTAAAGGGTGCTTAAAATACGAAATGATCTGTGAAAAGAGTATCATTTTGACACAAAGGACAGTGGAAAGTGTTAGGATTACACATCGCCCAGGTCAGTGTTTAGGGTGCAAAATTTGAGGGTCTGCTCGCTGATGACACTACATGAAAGTATATAAGTGCCCCCCCCCCCCGGACTTGGCATAGGGCACTACTTTGAGGTATGTTCTAGATTTTCAGATTGCCCTCTACATGTAGATAAGCATGTATCTTAAACTACACATGATACATCATTTAAAACAAATAATACAGAAAGGCCTTGCCATACATTTCAAGAATGTTATCAGAAAATACAGATCTGTCAAACACATAGGTTGGGATGGGTAGGTCAGTCGTACTATTTGGAAACTGTACACAAGTTTAATACATGGTGCTTTTGTTTTGTAGGTCTTGAAGTATTGAAGCAATATGTGTACCGCCGCGGCAAAAGGGTCCAGTTGTCGACTCCTACATGTTGCTCATTGTAGCATATCTGATGTATACAAATACCATACATTAGATATGCTACAAGGAGCAACATGTACGAGCCGACAACTGGTCCCTTTTGCCGCGGCGGTACACATATTATAAAATTTGTTTTTAAAATAGATTCGAGTTAAAACAGTTTAAAATGAAGAATTATGACTAAATATGGGCATACATATTTTTCTCTATCAATATTAAATATACTTGTTTTCCCATGAAGCAAAAACACCAAATACACATATACTTTCCTATACCGATACATGTTTTTAAAAATAATTAAATTCAGGATCCCAAATTTTAATTCAACAAATTGCCATAACTGAAAATGCATGCAACTTTGGGTCAAATCATTTGAAAGGTTTCAATATCTAACAAAAACCAATACAATCAGTTAAAAAAAGCAAAAGTCATGGATTATAGGATGCACCCTATCAGTAACATTTTATAGTATTGCTTTAAAACTGATTGCCGAGGAAACCCCAAGAAGTATATATCGAAGAGACTCAAGACCTTTCTTACATATAAATCAGTTTTTAAATTCAGGAGGAAGACAGGCGTATACAGAGAAGAACCTGCAGAAGCTGAAAACCAAATGCATATATACAGCCCTAGTCCCAGTGCTGTTGTGCATTTGGTTTTCAGCTTCTGCAAGTTCATACAGCACTGGGACCAGGGATCAAACCCGGGACTCATTAGTGCAAAATGAGGATACTACCACTGCAATAACTTGCTTCTGACAATAAATCAGTATAAAAATGGTCTGATCTATTTATTAAGCATATCCACTCTGTTCATGTAAATCCAATGTGGTGATACTAAAAAGGTGGCATGCAAGAAATGTGTTAAAACTAAAGATTTTTAAAGTAAAGCATAATATCCAAAATGGTAATATGATTTTATGATCAAAATTAATTTTATAGTTACTGCTCAATGATGTAATTAAAAAAACTTGATATCTCATATATTTGAACATAACATTTTAATATGGTGCTAAAGTTTCTGAACACCTGAACATAATTATGGGAAAATATGTAGCTTGTGATTTGACAGTATTTGCTCTAGGTCAGAAGAGTGTAATTTTTACACAATATGTAATATAGTGTCCCAAATAGGGAGAGTTATCAGAATTCATGTTGGATTTTGGTTTTGTGTTGATTATCAATTTGTATTTTTTATTTGTCATTCACAGGTAGAGTACACACTTGTCAAACTTGACCATGAAAACAAGACTGTCAAAGTCTTACTGAAAGCCGAGGAACTGCTGCCAGTCTTACAAGAAATAGAAAACACCAGGCCACAGTAAGTACAAGATTTGGTGTTAGGATTGGGAGGATTGATGGCAATCTTACACGAAATAAAAAAAACATTTAAACTTGCCATCACAATTCTTTGGACAATGTAAATAAACATCCAGAGTTCTGTGCCCTATTGTTTACAAATGCGACTGGTATCCTGCAATTCCTGATCAGGTGATCAATTTTGTCCGAGGAATTTTAGCAGAGACTTTAACAGGTAGGTACAAGATTTGGTTTTAGAAGTGAAAGGGGAGAGGGAATAGCTGCCAGACATGCAGAGAATAAAGCCATTGCGATTGATGTGGTGTAATAAGAGGAGGAGATACTGGCAGTCTTATAGAATATTGAAGGCCACAATAACTGCATCAAGATTTGATGTGAGAAGTGAGAGTAAATTTTCATTATCTTTGTATTCATTTATTCTATTTTTTGAATCTTTCCTAGCATACAAATGATTCAATGTCCTGTTTATGTGTTCACAGTATGCATGGATGCTTTCTTTCTCTTTGCCTTAATTTCCCCATATTTTTATTTTACACTTTTCTTTCGTCTGTACTAAAAAAAGAAACTTAAGGTGTATTCTGCATTTGTGTATTATAGTTCATCAAAAGGGAAGACACATTAAACATTGAAAGGAGAAAACATTTTTTAATCATTTTTGTGCATAAATATATCATCCATGGAGAATCGCCAGATGTAGTCTACATATTGCATGCATGCTGTAATTTACGAGGTTTTAAAAGTTGATAAATGATGAGATTTAGGCCTATGTGCTCCCTGAACCAAATTATATAATATAACAGGATATTAATATTATGTCTAGTGATTCACACATCATTAAATTTCTTATATAATTTGATACATCATTTGTGGATCATTTATCTCCAACAGAGGAAGGATATTCACTTACTAAGCGTGAGAAAAACTGCAAGTCATCTTGTAACTGGTGAAATTTAAAAAAATATATTGCAAGATTGCACCAGTGATGAATGATTTATAGGAGTGGGGGAGCACTCCTCCTGCTGTCATCCCTGGGGGTGTACTTAGTACAAAATGGGTTATGGGGACGTGCTGCAAATTCGAGTAGCAAAATCAGGCTCTCTGGTATTTTAATCGGTCCTTTTTCTTCGCTTAGTGTGGTATTTTGATGGGTTCTCTTTTGAAAATTTTGTAAAAGTTGCATCATTTGGTGCAATTTTTGACTCAAAACCTTACAGAATTTTGCCAATATAGTGTAAATTTGGGCAGAAACAAATGTGGTTTTTGATTAAGTGTGACTCTAAATTTGGAAGATTTGGCATATGGATGGGTCCCTTTTTCTTGAAGATTCGTATTTGGATGGGTTGCTTTTTAAATTTTCCAGAGGCATGTCCCTACCCAAATCAAATTTGAGTACCCCCCCCCCCCCACCGGTCTAATTCTATACTTAAAAACAGCAAAATACATATTATTATGAACAATATTGAAATAAAATTAAGAGCATTTGTAGTTATCTGGGGATCATATAACACAAAATCATAGTAACATCCATGTCTATGTTCCTCCGAGGAAGGGTCTACGTTAATCGTCTTGCTATTCCTCAGAGTAGAAAGTTGATTGATGACAGGTCATTTGAAGTCTTTGATCCTGGTCTGTGGAATAAATTTCTGCACTCAATTAGATCTTCCCAGACAGTGGCAACCTTTAAAGTAAACTTAAAAACTCATTTGTTCCCCAAGATATGCCTGTTGTTTCCTCATGTTTTATTTTTCTGTTTATTTGTTGTATAAAGCGCAATGATCATTTTTGAATTGTGCTTTATAAGCACCGTAATAATAATTTTTATTATTTCTAAAGTATCTCCATTAACATTTCTTCAAGTTTACTGTAACCCACACACACACACCGCCCCACCCTCCTCCTTCCCCTTCCATACACAATTTTACAATAATTTTGCAAGATAAAACTGGAAGATATTATTAAATATCTACGAGATGTAAATAGAAATATAAGGAAAATACTTACAGGTACATGGTCCGATTCTTCACATTTTTGTTTTCACTGTCAAAAGAAAGATCACCTCTTAAGATGCTTCAATTTTAAATTTGAGTCAAATCGGAATAACCGTTTTGATTTTACGAGCAATTTTGTATTTTCCATTTGCCTGTACTTTACTGTGTAAATCATTATATGGTTACCATAAGATTAATAATTTCACACGCTTTTACTTATATCTCCGAAATGCGACATGTTTCAGTCATAAACTTTCACATGGGTAATGAGAAAAATATGAGGAATATTTTGGTACCAAACTCTCAGAAAGTTTGAAAAATTTGACCCAATTGAACAGGTCTCCTTTAAAGCATATCAGGAAAGTGTCAAGTGTAGATAACAATATTTTGCTTCCATGGTTGAGGTTGACATTGTTTTTATTGACAAATGGCAAGATACTGTTGACATTTCAAGATATGCCTTTTTATGTCAATATAAACTTCACAGACTTTGTTTTCCTCAGTCAATTTAGCTGGAATCATGAAATTTCTATAATTGTGTAGAATTTTTGGAATCCAGCAATTATTTGATATCTTATAGCCATACATATCCAGAGGATTTTGG
The DNA here is from genome assembly GCA_000969725.1 of Ophiothrix spiculata. NCBI lineage: Eukaryota > Metazoa > Echinodermata > Ophiuroidea > Amphilepidida > Ophiotrichidae > Ophiothrix > Ophiothrix spiculata. The sequence continues at coordinate 31,251 of JXSR01S012346.1, read as the reverse complement.
AGGAAATTCAACCTGGGCAATGCAATGGTAACACCTCTAATTTGTCCCACCACACCTAAATGCTCTATTATACAAAATAACATGGTTTGAGGGAAAGTCTCGCAAAATACTGTCCCCGAGGTGTTGGATGATCGACATTTCACCGAGGGACAATATTTTGCAATACTTCTCTGAAATAAACCATGTCGTATTTGTTTTACTACACCTGAATAAAAGTCAAAACATAACTTGAAAATAAATAAAAAATCAACAACTTCAATACTTTGTCGTGAGCCACACGGTAGTACCATGTGGAAGTTTTTACTGCTTTCCGCGCATGTGTATAAAACACGTAAACGCATACCCGCGCGGCAGTACTAGAGTGTTAACGCACATGCGGGAAAGTAGCCAAAAATACTTTTTGCGTGTCCCCGCTATTAAACCAATAAAAAGACTGTTTTAAATTATAAATATTCAAGAGGTGTAGTAAAATGCTTCTATTTTTTAATAAAATTCTTAGATGTATCTTGAGTTAGGCCTAAAAAAAAATTGTTTGATTGGCGTAACCCGACCGACCCTAATTTTACCACCGACCCTAGATATTTTTTATTTTTTTGAGCATGGTAAAACACCTTCAAATCCCAAATTTGATGGGAATCGATTCATGGAAGCCCAAGATATGGCTTGCAGGACATTCAAAATGACAAATAAAAGATGTGTTACAGAAAAAGTGAAGATGTTTTTGTATATTTGCCATATATTTTCTGTTCTTGTATGTGAAACATAGACTTAGAAAATTAAAAAAAAAAAAAAAATCCGACCTACCTACCCTATTTTTTTTCTATGTTACGCCAATCAAACAATTAATTTTTTTGGTCTAATTTGTCCCACCACACCTAAATGCTCTATCATACAATACATCATGGTTTGAGGGGAAGTATCGCAAAATACTGTCCCCAAGGTGTTGGATGATCGAGATTTCACCGAGGGACAGTATTTTGCAATACTTCTCTGAAATAAACCATGTTGTATTTGTTTTACTACACCTGAATAAAAGTCATAACATAACTTGAAAATAAATAAAAAATCAACAACTTCAATACTTTATCGTGAGCCATACGGTAGTACCATGCGGAAGTTTTTACTGCTTTCCGCGCATGTGTATAAAACAAACAGGCACAACACGTAAACGCATACCCGCGCGGCAGTACTTGAGTGTTAATGCACACGCGGGAAAGTAGCCAAAAATACTTTTTGCGTTTCTCCGCTATTAAACCAATTAAAAGACTGTTTTAACTAATAAATATTCAAAAGGTGTAGTAAAATGCTTCTTTTCTTAAATAAAATTCTTAAATTGGATTCTAAGGTATCTTGAGTTACTGTACCTTATATCAGTAGTGGTAATTTTACTATGTTCTGTGTTGCATAGACAGTAATCATCATGAAGACCCAAATATCAATTTGAGTAAAGGCAATTTGCTATTTTTGTGTGTTATTCAACAGAGACAGTAAAACATTATGGCGACCTGAATATGCGAGTTACATGGTAGAAGGAACTCCTGGTAAACCGTATGGGAACCTCCATGCTTATCTCAATACCATTGAAGCTAATATGAAACTCAGGTAGGATATATTGTAAGAATGAACTCTGCAGGTATGGTATGTATCCAATACATTGGTGGATATCAACCCGCTATAATACACTGCACATGCTTTGCTAACTCTAGTTGGCAACTATCCTATTGTTCTTCTTGTCAAATGTTGACAGGTAGACAATAGGTTAGTTGCCAACTAGAGTTAGCAGTGTTTCATGAATATGAACCTCGTAGGCCTACATCAAGTTTTGAAGACCGTACTTTTGGTTTGTGTCAGTTCTCAAGACCCAGTTCTGTGGTTGAGAGTTCTCAAGACCCTACTTTTTACTTTGCTTGTCAGTTCCCTTAGTCTTCAAAATGAGTCTTGCCTAGGCCTGTAATTAGGGTCGGGTGCGGTGGGGGCATTGCACCACCCCCCCCCCCAAATTTGACAATATACCAAAGGTCCACCAAAAAGTACAAAAAGGTTCACAAATGGACCCCAAAACAGCAAAATTATGTTTATTTTTGGGATTAAAAACTACATTAAACATTGAATCTGCCTTTTTTTTTTACTTTCACTTTCTCAAAACTACTGAAATAAGTTTAGGGTTGACCTGAACGTTTAGGGTTGACCTGAACAAAACTTTTACCTTGAAATGGTCCAATTTTTGAAAATCCCGCACCCTCTTTGAAAAATCCTGGATATGGGCCTGGTCTTGCCTGTTACATACCCCGTCAAAAAATTAAGTTAGTGACACCCCACCCCTCACCCCCTGGGATGGGAGTTCAACTCGATTAGGATAAGGGTTAGTGAAATGGATCATGGATATTATGAAATGAGTCCACTTTATGAAATGGATTCAAATTAAGGGCAAGGTTAAGATTAGGATTAGTGTTCATTTCAACACTTTTTTATCCATTCCTATGCAGACACCCATTCTGAAATATGCTACCATTTTACTCATTTTGTGAGAGTTTTTGAATGTGTGGAAATTAAAGGTTTAATTGCAAAATTTAAGGTATCAAATGATTTAAAAAGAAAAATAATTCAGTATACATAATTACTGAAATCTCAGCTTTCTTTTTTTTTTCTTAATTTTAATTCAAGTTGAGTGAATAGAAAGTCTGTTTTCTCAATAGCCAAGATATGTTTGTGGATTGTGTGGAATGTGTTTACATTGATTCCCGAATAAAATTTTATTTGAAAACATAAACCACTTACTAAGGTAGGGCTGGGTAAACATCCAGAATTTGCTGAATCACTTGGTCTATTTACACTCAGCTTGTCATACTCTATAGTTTTTGTTTACATGCAGCTTGTCATACTTGCATAGCTACATTTTTGTCACATGTTGACATTGGCATTCAGGATAGGGGTATGGGGTGGGGACAGATTCCGGTGGTAAATTGTCAAATTGTATTCATGTATCTCAAGAAAGTACCCCAAGTCTGATTTATATTAAATATTACATTATATAATTATAAAATTATAAAATGGTGTCAGAATCCTGGTAAACCGTATGGGAACCTCCATGCTTATCTCAATACCATTGAAGCTAATATGAAACTCAGGTAGGATATATTGTAAGAATGAACTCTGCAGGTATGGTATGTATCCAATACATTGGTGGATATCAACCCGCTATAATACACTGCACATGCTTTGCTAACTCTAGTTGGCAACTATCCTATTGTTCTTCTTGTCAAATGTTGACAGGTAGACAATAGGTTAGTTGCCAACTAGAGTTAGCAGTGTTTCATGAATATGAACCTCGTAGGCCTACATCAAGTTTTGAAGACCTTACTTTTGGTTTGTGTCAGTTCTCAAGACCCTACATTTTCTGTGGTTGAGAGTTCTCAAGACCCTACTTTTTACTTTGCTTGTCAGTTCCCTAGTCTTCAAAATGAGTCTTGCCAAGGCCTGTAATTAGGGTCGGGTGCGGTGGGGGCATTGCACCACCCCCCCCCCTGAATTTGACAATATACCAAAGGTCCACCAAAAAGTACAAAAAGGTTCACAAATAGGACCCCAAAACAGCAAAATTATGTTTATTTTTGGGATTAAAAACTACATTAAACATTGAATCTGCCTTTTTTTTTTACTTTCACTTTCTCAAAAC
>JXSR01S012344.1:6346-25156 GCA_000969725.1 Ophiothrix spiculata | reverse complement strand
CACACACACACATACACAGACACATACTACGTACAGACATAGTGACTGCTAAGTCTCTTCTGAACTTATAGTTCAGGCGAGACAAAAAACAAAAACGTAACCAAAACAAACAATCAAAAAACAAAAAGACACATTTCACATTTATGTTTTACAAAAGAAAACAAGTGTGTTCCATTGGTCTGCTTTGATCCGCACACAACATACCATACATACCTCTAGCTCCAGTCTGCTGTTATACAATGTGCTCTCTAGCTGCCCCATTGATCTGCTTTGATCCGCACCAGTATGTACGTGTGAAAGGAAAATACCATGGCTTAGGCATACCATACATACCTCTAGCTCCAGTCTGCTGTAATACAATGTGCTCTCTAGCTGCTCCATCAGCCTGCTTTGATCCGCACCAGTATGTACGTGTGAAAGGAAAATACCATGGCTTAGGCATACCATACATACCTCTAGCTCCAGTCTGCTGTAATACAATGTGCTCTCTAGCTGCTCCATCAGCCTGCTTTGATCCGCACCAGTATGTATGTGTGAAAGGAAAATACCATGGCTTAGGCATACCATACATACCTCTAGCTCCAGTCTGTTGTAATACAATGTGCTCTCTAGCTGCTCCATCGATCTGCTTTGATCCGCACCAGTATGTATGTGTGAAAGGAAAATACCATGGCTTAGGCATACCATACATACCTCTAGCTCCAGTCTGTTGTAATAAAATGTGCTCTCTGGCTGCTCCATAGATCTGCTTTGATCCGCACCAGTATGTACGTGTGAAAGGAAAATACCATGGCTTAGGCATACCATACATACCTCTAGCTCCAGTCTGCTGTAATACAATGTGCTCTCTAGCTGCTCCATTGGTCTGGTTTGATCCGCATCAGTATGTACGTGTGAAAGGAAAATACCATGGCTTAGGCATACCATACATACCTCTAGCTCCAGTCTGCTGTAATACAATGTGCTCTCTAGCTGCTCCATTGGTCTGGTTTGATCCGCATCAGTATGTACGTGTGAAAGGAAAATACCATGGCTTAGGCACACCATACATACCTCTAGCTCCAGTCTGTTGTAATACAATGTGCTCTCTAGCTGCACCATCGATCTGCTTTGATCCGCACCAGTATGTACGTGTGAAAGGAAAATACCATGGCTTAGGCATACCATACATACCTCTAGCTCCTGTCTGCTGTAATACAATGTGATCTCTAGCTGCTCCATCGGTCTGCTTTGATCCGCACCAGTATGTACGTGTGAAAGGGAAGTACCATGGCTTGGGCATACCGTATTGACCTGGGAAAAATAAAGAGACCAAAAATTGTAGATTAACATCAACTTCATTAAAATTCATGTTGTCAAAAAAAAAATCAAGTTTATTATTTTAATTTATCCAGATATTGGTTAAAGGGGTAGGGGCTTGTGTGGTTCTTTACTTTCAACTGATTGACCTCTGATATAAATTTTTGTGAGTTTTCTTTGAGAAATTCTTGCATTATGCAAGTTTCCCTGTTTACTCCATATGGATATAAGAAAGTATGTGATGCTCAGTGAAGCAGTGCTAGTATGTAAATAAATATATCATCTGAAAATTGGTATGTATTACAGTTCTGCATTACCTTACCTCTCACACTATAATGAATCTCAAAAGGTCAAATACTAGGATAATAAAAAATATGCACTCTTTATAAATTATACATATAGAATGCACTACTTCCAGATGAGCTTCCAACTTGTCATTGAATGCACATATCACCAATATCACAAAAAAGGCAAATCGTACACTTGGTTTTCTACGCCGAAATGTTGGCTCTTGTCCCAGAGAAGTCAAGACCAAGTGCTTTTATTCTATAAGATTGTCAAATATGTTGTTGACATTCCTGTTGTTGACTACCTTACTCGCAGAAGTAGTCGTAACATTGACTCTTTAAGGGTCACACCCAGAGATATTTTCAACCTAGTGACAGAATATTTGCTTTCCAGTACTCCTTCTTCCCATATACCATCAAGATGTGGTACAGTCTTCCTCCTTCACTCATTGCGGCCCCATCCGTTGAAGCTTTTCGGAATGGGCTCACCAGCATCCAGCTTCCGTAGACGGTGATGCAGTCTTTACTCGCACATGGCACTGTATATATTTGTAAAGCACACTGGACATTTGCACTTATGTATGCCATTCATGCTGATATACAAAGTGCAGAAATACTCTTTTGCTGAGGGATGCACTCTACCATATGAAGATGAAGAGCCCAAGCTTACAGATGAGAATGTGATCAACACTCATCCTATTATAACATAAATTTTGATTGGATGGTCAATTCCTAGAAAACTTTTTTCCTGCAATCTTATGTCACTTGACTTCATTACAAACATGACTTCCCATACATGCATATTCCCAATCCTTCCTCAAGTCAACAAAATGTTAAACCTGAGTTGAAGTTGAATTAAGAAAACATGAGTTTTGACTTGGTTTTTTTTTTTGTTTCTTTGTATTATATTTTAGTTTTTGCTTTTATATTCACTTCGCTCTAAATGTAAGCAACGCTTCAAAAATGCTAGTACGTATGTGTGTTCGTTATATTTTTAAAATTTTTAAAACCATGTTTTTGAAGCTGTTTTCTAACTGCTACGGCTGGATTACATCTATTTTAACACTAAATCTTGGTATACAGCTTCAAAATCATTAACAACCTAAATATGAATGCACCTTGACTAATGAAATGAAATGATTAGTTCCCGTCACCCGCCCTCATATCAATTTCCTTGCCGCTATAGGCTAAAAAAAATCATTATTTGAAATGTATTTCATTAATTGCATTTTCACTAAAACTTCAACAATTTCATCCAATGTACTGAAAAATACAGGAACTGAAAGGCAAAAAAAAACCAGCCCATATAAGCATCATTACGGGAATACTAAGATAATTGGAGACCTGTACGACAGAGTCAAAGATTTTATAGATCACTTTAGCAGCTAGTAAAACAATTCCATATTATTTTAAATTGTTATTCAGATGATTTTTCATATAATTGAAACTTTTTAAAGTATTATTATGTTTACTTATATATTTGTCAAGCATACATGTTTAACCTATAGATAGAGGCAATAATAGCCCCAAATGATCACAAATAATGAAATTTTCAAAAATTACAAATAATGAAATCATGACCTCATATCTGGCTGAAAAAAATGTGATGGGGAAACTTATCATTTCATTTCATTAACCTATAACCAAATCAGCAGCAACCTTTTTAGAGGATTTACCTGGGTGTACAGTCTCAATGTACCACGTCAACACTCCATATATAAATGCATCTAACCACATCAGCAATCTCTTTATCGGATTTACTTTGACACTCACCTGGATGTACAGTCTCAATGTACCACGTCAACACTCCATATATGAATGCATCAGAGGAGGGTGGTCGTGGCAACTGTTACTGGGTTGCCTGACGGTATATCGTGGCCAATAAGTTATCACCGTAAATTAGCAAATCTTATCAGTAGCTCATGTCTTATTTTAATTTAAAAAAAAGAAAAAAAAGGAGAATTGTTTCATAAAGAGTGACAACTCAAAGAAAATGATTGGATCTAATTGATATAAAAAGAAAAAGAAAGAAGAAAAAACAGGTACTTGTGCAGGAATCGAACCTGGGTTCCTGCGGCGGAAGTCAACGGCCATTCCACTAACCCACCATATCAGTCGATAAATATTACGAAAATTTAAACACTATATTATTCGTATATTGCGCAAGACGAAATTATAGGAATTGGAAATCAAATTTGGGGAAATTCTGTTATTTACTGTTATATTTAGGTAAATGATATTATTTTACAAAATATATGGGCTATTTGGAAAGAGTTTGAAGAGATAATTAAGAGCAAAATAGGTTTGCCAATCGGCGGCGCAGAGGTCACGGGCTGACGTTGACCTCTGGCGTAGCCGTTGGGGTCATATGCATATGATCACTAAAATTATTTTCCTAATCGGTAAAAAATATGATAACATCTATAAAAAGTGGGGTTCACGCGTGAACCCCAGCGAATTTGAAATTAAATAATTATTCTTATTTCTATAAGATCACTTTTGTAATTTTTGAAGTAAAGGTAAAAAGAAGACTTTGTTAATATTTTATTTCTTCTTGTACTTGGCCCGTGCCAATTCAAATACATGTAAATCGTTCCCTAAATTTACGTTTTGGAAATCACTCATCCCTAAATCTAGTATCTTCTATAAATCGTGTCCGCCACCGCCTGGAATGCATCTAACCACATCAGTAATCTCTGTATCGGATTTACTTTGACACTCACCTGGATGTACAGTCTCAATGTACCACGTCAACACTCCATATATAAATGCATCTAACCACATCAGCAATCTCTTTATCAGATTTACTTTGACACTCACCTGGGTGTACAGCCTCAGTGTACCACGTCAACACTCCATATATAAATGCATCTAACCACATCAGTAATCTCTGTATCGGATTTACTTTGACACTCACCTGGATGTACAGCCTCAATGTACCATGTCAACACTCCATATATAAATGCATCTAACCAGTAATCTCTGTATCGGATTTACTTTGACACTCACCTGGATGTACAGCCTCAATGTACCACGTTAACACTCCATATATAAATGCATCTAACCACATCAGTAAAATGACTTGCAGCATCGTCAAACCATTTTCTCCAGCGAGCGGCGTCGTGTTCAGATTATCCCACTGGATACCGGTGCCTTGAACTTCGTATAACGCAAGATAGAGGGAGCCGTAACCAAATGCTATTGTATTGAGGAGCGACTGAGTAAGAGATAGAAATGAGAGAATTGAAATAAAAATTTGACAAATTGAAAATGCATTATCAATGAGCAAGTAAAATGTAGGGTCCAATCTGTTCATCAAGAAAGCTATTGAAAGCACAATTAAGGTTGGTGTTAATCCATAACTTTAAGACAAAGTTTTTGCACTGTGAATCAGGCCTGTACAAAGCGGAAAGTGGGGTACTTGTCTCCTCTGGCTCGAAATAGCGGGATGCTAGCAGGACAAAAATCATTATATCAGGACAATAAATATACTAATTTATTTATTCATTTGAATAAATTACTGTCCTGGGACTTCTATCCCATTGTACTTTTGAGTAAACTTATCATCCCGCTACCGAATATACATCATATGTCATGGGGGCGAAAAATGAATTTGGTCTGATATCTGGACCGTAAATGCTCCATGTGGATTACATGCCTTTGTATAGCCCTGTAACTCTGCAACTGAATACCTAAATATCAGGCTAAATCTATTTAAAAGTATATGTTTGGGTTCTAGAAAAAGTTTTACAGTCTAAATGTCAGTAACAAAATGTGAGATGCCAACACCTTTTTGAAAGTCTAAAGGAAAAATTCAAAGTATTTTACTCTGTATAGAGTCGAGAAACAAACGTCAAAAATCAGATTCAAAATTATTTGCTACTTTTTGAAATATTGCCAAAAATGGGTCAAAAATTGTGCTTTATGTCAAAAACTAAGATAAAAATCAAGCATTAGAAAAAAATATTATACATTTGCTTCTAGATTCCAGAAAGTAAAATAGTTCAAAATATTACCCCAAAGCAAAATGGTCACAATCACACATTTTTGTCAAAAATTGAAATCACCATCAAAATCAGTATGGAAAAAAACTTCCAAAAAGGTTTTTTTTTAATATGGATTTAATTTTAAGTAGCAAAGTTACACAGCAAATCTTTATCAAAAATTTCAAAAAATCCTACATTTAAACATATTTAAACACAAAAGCATTTGGTGTGATTTTAGTTGATGTCAGATTACAAATATGAACCCCTGTTCTTCACTAAACAGCACTCATTCAAAACATTGAAGAGTTGAAACACCTAAAATAACTAAGTTCATATCTATAAACATAACATATTCAATATAGCAACATTTTTCAAGCTGCGTTTTGATACATTATAAAGAATTTTCATATTCAACTTACCACAGCCACTTTTGCTCTGATCCCCATCAGCCCATCCCACGCAAGAACCATCGTAAACGGAACGTACGTCAAGAAAAAGAACACAGCGCCACACGCAGCCGACAGATTGGCCTTGCTGAAGAACACGCTGATCAGAAAACATAACATGATGGTGGATACACTGAAGGATACTAGAAAGAATAGCAGGGCTGTTGGGCTGCTGTAGATCACTAGGTTGCCCCACTGTATATAATGATAAAGAAAAGAAAACAAAATAATAATATTAAAAGTGATGTATATAATTCATAGATGCCAACATTTAGAAGTGGAAAATAGTAAGGGTAAATAACGAAGGAGCGTAGCTGGGGTCCAGGGTACCTAGGTCTAACGCCCCTTGACCGCAACACCGCAATGGCCAAAAATTGGCCAACCCGGTTTTTCTATTTTATTCTTCAACTTGCGTACATCGATGTTTGACAAGAGCAAGAGCATTAGTTCCACGGACTAAAACATTAATTGAGACGACTAATGGGACATTTGGACTTGAAAAATCTGAGATTTTGTAAGTTTGTTTACATCATTTTGACGCCATCTTAGTCTGTCAAGTGTGTTGAATTCGGCAGTCCAAAATTGGAATTTTGTCGATTTTTGGTACATGAAAGCATTTGATTATGAATTCTTCTTGAGCGAGTGCTATTTAATAGTGATCACATACATCTGTTGCTTCAAGAGGTGCATCTGCTTCGTATTTCAAAATTTTGTCGGCGTTTCGCAGAAGTCAATGGCTGTTAGCCCAGAGCCAATATGTAATGAAATGGAGTATGGGTCTGGAAGCTCAGACTAGTCCAGGGGCCTGCTTAAGGGCCCCGGCGGGGTGCAGGGGCAGAGCCCCTGACGGGGGACCAGGGGGCAGCGCCCCCGGAAGCTCCTGGGTTTTTGCTATTATGAAGCCATTTGAAAATGTTTCCCAAGACGTATTTTCAAGGGTATTAGTGAGTCCAAAAATAAGCAAAGGTTTGCCTTTATGAACCCCCTGCAAGGCCCAAGTCTTCTCAAGGGGACCATCTGGGGGTCCACTCTACTCCTTGGGGTCCCCTTTGAAAAGTGGATGTAGTTTTAAAGGAACATAAACACAGTAACTTGAATTTTTGACTTTATTCAAAAGTCGCTTCGTTTACAAGATAATGGGCTTTTTGTATCCAATATTACTATACATTTGTACACTATCGTACATTTTAAAATTTACCTTCTGACCTTGTGGTAGGTCGCAATTGGCCGATTTCAATATATATGATGGGTTATGCCATTATGATAATTTAATGATTTTTAGCATCTATACATAATTTTTTTCTCTGTAGGGGGGGGGGGCAATCATGCCACCCCCTCATTTACCTTTAACCAACAGTGAGCATATTGACTCCCATCACTTTGATATAACAGTCGCCAGTAGCGGTGCACCTGATTTAATAGGGAACAGACCCGTTTTTGATTCTAGGTGTCATTTAGGATTTTTTTAACTAGTGTTTAAGTCAATGTAGGAAGTTGGGAACCACCATTACAATAGAATGCACAATGGTGGTAGCTTTTTTGCGATTTTGGCCCAAATACATGTTCCAAGAGCATAAATATGTAACGAAAACAGGTCGGGGTTGTGACTTTCCTTGTCTTTATTAACGCTGTTTTTGAGATTTTGGCCCAAATACATGTACCAAGAGCATAAATATTGGTGACTTTTCCTTGTATTTTTACCTGATGCAAATCGTAAGGAACTGGGACATGATCGTAAGGTCGTAAGTTGGGTATCATTTTCGTAAGGCTTACGATTAAATCGTAACGGTTGGCATCTATGAATTATATGTGAGGAGAGTAAGGGTGTATCAGTCAAAAGAATATCAAAAAATTACAAAACTATTCTGATGAAATGCAACTATTTTTCAAAGAATATTTAGATATTACAAGTGATCCGGTAAAATGTGGAAAAAAATGAGTCTCCTAAAAAACATGCATGGGATTTTACCCTTGTTCATAATTATTTTCTTAATTTTCATGAATATAGGGGGTAGGACATTATATGAGTATAGGACATTACAAGCGTCTGTATGGTATATTGGGGGTTCCTCGGGGATAGATTGTAGGCCCCTTTTTATTATAACTCTCATTACCTTAACGCATAAGACCAATAATATGGAACTGATCAGTATCATTAAGAACATACACATGGACCCTGTGCCAGTGGGTCATGAACTCAAAATAGCAATATATTATATCAGGGGTTCCTCAGGGACAGATTATAGGTCCCTTTTTATAATCCTCATTACCTTAAAGCATATGACTAACAATATACAACTCATCAGCATCATCAGAAAGCTATCGATGAACCACGCCACCCAGTGAACACCGTTGCTAAGTCCCATTACTTTCATCACTTCCTTCAGACGGCGCTCTTTTTCCAAGACGATGCCTTTGATGATCATTGCGACGGAGAACACCCAAGATACCGTCATGAACAGTGGCATGACACCTGACAGCATGAATACAAAGCTGTAACAAAATAAATCAGAGTAATATGAGTGTTTACGTTACATAAAAATGTACAAATTGAATTTGACTAATTTAATCCTAACAGGCAAAAAACATGCAAAACCGTACACAGCCAAAATCCAAGTCCAAATACGTCACGACCAATCATTACGCAATCACCCCAGTCTATATCTAAACATGGAATGCCTAGCCTTCCCGAGTTCCTCCCCCAGCACAAAGCCCATACTCTCGCCTCTGAAACCAGAGGTCGCGGGTTGGCACCCTCGTTCCGCGCGCACAATTTTTTTCCTTCTCCCCCACCCTATAATGTGTTTGTATTTAAGTTCCTTGCACATTTAATTTGGACATACCCTAGAATTATATACTTAGCATTTTTGGCTAGGTGAGATGGGTTTCTATCAATTCCTGGCCAGGATGTCAAAAGAAGTATTTGTTCAGGCCTCTGACCATGGATAATAGGCAATAAATTGTCTATTGCCTCCAAGCAAATACCTTTTGTTGGCTTGATTGCTTAGGTGATTACCTGGGATCAATTGGTATTCAATGAAGATGTTACAATTATGGTTACTGGTGCATATAGATGGAGGTATTGTTGTCTGTATTAGTGTTTGGATTTGGATTATTTGCTTTTGGAATTATTTCTTTCTGGAGAGTCATTATAACAGGGGTGGTTTTATTTTGGTTTGCCATTTGTAACTGTAAGATAGTCCTGTGGTAGTCTAGTAGGGGTACCAGTGAAAAGTATTTAAGTCTTGGCTATGTCCAAAATAAAATCCTGATGTTTATCTTACACAGTCCCTGTGAAAACGCTAAAAATGGTGGGTACTATTAGGGTTATACAATGTACATTTCATTTATGAAAACATACAAAAATTATATATTTCAGTAAAATTAATGAATTAATTAACTTGAAATTTGTGTAAAAGTAGCGATTCATACACGCATGGTATAGGAGTAAGGATCTAAGTTTTCATGATATTATTGTTATTTTTTGACATCATCACTGACATACATTCAGGCATCTATATCATCTTTATTTAGTGCAGCCTTAATTTAGGTATTCAAACACGCTACAGAGTTGTTCATCGCGAATCAACAACGATGCATCCATGCGTCCGCGTATTTTTATCGCGGGAGGGTGGCTTTAGCCACCCAAGTGTGATAAAAATACGCTGAAGCATCGGATGCAGAGTTGTTGATTTGTGATGAATAACTCTGTAGCATGTTTGAATGCCTTTCAACAATAAAAATCTTCCTGAAAACGGATGAATAAATTTCTAAATGTTTTCACTTTAACAGATACTCATCTTCATAAAAATATTTAGCAGAATCTGAAGCAAAATGTTAGTTTTTAAATGTTTGTTGCTTTCTCGTTTTCAACTGTTCCAAAGCGTCGGTCCTTGCACGCGTACTCAAGTTCCCAACGCGCGATGAACAGTGCGCTGACTTAAAGTGTACTGTGTTAACCCAAGTCTGTGTACGCTGTGCCTTGTGTGACGTGCTTATTTGAATATCAACTGTGGATTCATCAGAAATCAACAACGGCGCACTCCCATATAAGATATGGTGAGTTGTTAAAAGTCCAATCACTTGGGTAAAACCTACATGTTACTTATTTCAAACATCTTAAACACTTTAAACATTACTATGGAGCCATCTAAATAAGTACACTGTAGCAGGTATCACTGGTTTTCCAACATTTCTGATACTTACAAGTCATCAATATAGCATGGATAAGGGAACTGTTGGATATACATTCCGGCACCTATATCGTCCTTATCCAGGGTAGCCTTGATGATGCCCTGCTCTATCATATCTTGTATGAATATGAAGCCATTCTGAACATACTTGAGGTCTTTAAAACCTGCATGTGGACCTGGGATCCAATACCTGTAAGCAAAATCAGATACAAAAACTTATGTCACATTTTCAGGAAAGACGATACTAGATACTAGATGGTATTTGCAGACTCGGAGCTGACATCATACAGCTAGTCCTGGTTCAGGGTAGTTCAATCCAGTCTATACTTTGTCTGGTCTTTTTTGAGTCTCAACGAACTCATGTGCTGAACAGTAAGCTTGAACCGATGCATCGTATCGGGCCAATATAACACCCTATCGGCAAAACATTGTATCGGTAAAATCACCTGTCTTTGCCGATGAACTTTACCGATGTTTTGATTTAAGCCTACCTGGCCTAGGCCATGTTTTTGATCAGCTGATGATGCACTAAAACATTGGTATCGGATATCATATCGGCAAGGTGACAGATAAAAGCGTGGCCTAACCCTAGCTGGGCTAGGCCACGTTTTTGTTCAGCTGATGATGCACTTAAAGCGTGGCCTAGCTCTAGCTGGGCTAGGCCACGTTTGGGCTAGGCCACGTTTTTGATCAGCTGATGATGCACTAAAAGCGTGGCCTAGCTCTAGCTGGGCTAGGCCACGTTTGGGCTAGGCCATGTTTTTGATCAGCTGATGATGCAACTAAAACATCGGTAACAGATATCGTATCGGCAAAGTGACAGATATAAAACATCGGCATATCGTATCAGTAAGGAAATGAGCCATCGGTTCAACCTTATTGTACAGTGTTCCTGCTACGGTTTTGAGTGTGCACCAATTGGCCAAAGTTAAAGAGACTAAATGGCTCAGCTGACAAAAAATAACGTAAAATTTTCAATAAAAGGGGAGGTCACAGGTTCAACTCCTGGTAAAGGTTGATGCATCATTTGACTTACTTTGAATGCATACGTTTAGTTTTCTCGCTGATGTCGCTGTCTTGTCGTATCTTGTAATCTATGTACGATGGTATTTCTGTGCTGTCAGGATCGGGATCAAAATTATTGAAAACCACAGCTGCAAATAAACCATTGAAACGAGTTTGAATATCTGAACAATATTATTACAAAATGAAATATGACCCATGCATCAAATTAACCCAAACAGTGTATACCTATCTTTTTTTAGTTTTGTTATTCCTTCAATTTCCCCTCATATTTTTTTGCTTGTTAAGCGCATGCCTTCCCCATAACACGTTACTTGCCTTAAACTTTTGTACCGTTGATTTCGATATTTCACCGGTAATAAATAATCCAACATTTAGTCCACAACCCACTAAGTTACCATTTTCAATAACTTGAAGGACATGATTATGCCTTGAGGGCATCATTGTGTCCTTCACAACCCTCAAAGTAGATCACATGGTAGTGGGTGGGCTAAATATTGGATGATTTATTACCAGTGAAATGTCAAAATCAGCGATACAAAAGGCAAGGAACATGTTATGCCTACTGCTCTGCAGACACAAATGATACCATATAAATTGGTTTATTTCGCATTACATTAATTGTCACGCTTTTCACGCTCAATCCCCTTAGCGCAAAAATAAATGTTGCTGGAAAAGTGGTATGTATTTACCACCGCATATGTTTAAAAAATCACAAGCGCGAAAATTAAAGCACGCAAAATGATTCAAAATAGCTCAAAATTAGACTTGTGCGAAAATTACTGAGTGCGAAAATATTGGCCTTTACAGTAATGATCAGTTTTTGCCACAGGTAAACGTTCCAAAAATACTCTATAAATCTTGAAGTACGCAACAAGCAATCAGACTCTACTACAAGATCAAGAGCATATTACCTTGTATTCTACAAGTCATTGCACACTAGTGTTTTTGTATTGTGCAAGAGGCTAGTAATGATTGATTACGATTGATTAAGACCAATTCACAACATATTAATACATGAATTGTTCAGAGCTGCAAGGTTACATTACCAGAGTATTATTATTAGTCTTTACTAATTAACATCACATTGTAGAGACATATTCATATATACACTCCCGGTCAAAAGCTTTTGCGCACAAACCCTTTAACAAGCCATATCTCAAGAAACGTTCATCATTTGTGTCATATTTTTTCGGATTTATATTCTACATATATAGATCTAAAGAACTCAACAGGAATTGCATTACCGCATTTGAAAATATGGCGTGCTAAACATACAGCATACTTTCTTCGGCACATTCAAAAACAGAGTTTAAATACATAACTGCACATTTGTTGGAAAACTTATGACCTGAAAATGTTTATTTTTACGGTTACACAGGGATAACGAGCACTGAACTAATAAACTACATAGGTTCATAGCAAAAAGTGTGTGTGGTGTATTTGTATATGGTCCAGGAAATCCACCATTTTAATGGTTATGGAAGATCGAATATCCAAGGAAACATAGATTATTAGATACATTAGGCACCTATAAAAAATGAATTTGATTAGAGTCTTGATTGTTTGATATAACAATTAGGTTTTTGCCCGTATTTAAGCGTGCGCAAACACTTTTGACCGGGAGTGTAAGTCATAAGTAAAATACACCATGTAACTGATCATAGTCTTACCTGCCCATAGTGTGTTGTTCTCCAGATACATAATGGCGTCATCAATCATTTCTTCTTCTGATGGGTAGCCACGGAACTTTTCAAATCGCACACACTAGAAAGGAAGAGAAATGAACACCAATTATGACTGACAGCATGGCTTAGATTAAACAAGATGGTTCTCGAACCAGTAGTCTCGCCTGCGTATCGACCGCCTACTGAATTGACCGCCTACTTAATCATTAAGTTGTGGGGTGGATCCCAAGGGAAAGGTCATACAATGGGGTCACCATCGGCACTTTTGATCGCTGGTCCAAGACGAACAATTTGACGCCTTTTGAAATCGGACAAAGTTGAAAATTTGACCCCAACGGAAAGATCAGACGACGGGGTCACCATTGACACTTTTGATCTTTGGTCCAAGACGAACAATTTGACACCTTAACCGTTGAAATCGGACAAAGTTGAAAATTTGACCCCAACGGAAAGATCGGACGACGGGGTCACCATTGACACTTTTGATCTTTGGTCCAAGACGAACAATTTGACACCTCAACTTTTGAAATAGGATAAAGTTGAAAATTTGACCTTTCTTTTGACCCCAAGGGAGTGGTCGGACGACGGGGTCACCATTGACACTTTTGATCGGTGGTCCAAGACCAACAATTTGACACCTTAACTTTTGAAATCGCACAAAGTTGAAAGTTTGACCTTCCTTTTGACCTTTGACCCCAAGGGAGTGGTCGGACGACGGGGTCACCTTTGACACATTTGATCACTGGTCCAAGACGAACAATTTGACGCCTTTTGAAATCGGACAAAGTTGAAAAATAAGCAACATTTTATGCATAAATTATGCAAATTAGGTACTTAATTAGCATATTTTGCGCTCAAATTGCACCGGACAAAATTTGTGAACGTCAGACAGAAAATTGGAATGCTTTGTCTCTTCTGAAAATTTTCAGGCGAGACAAAAAAGGCTGTTCGTAAATAAATCTGTGAAAGTTTCCAGTTATCTACAAATACTTTTATGTCCTTTTTTTCTTGGGGGGAGCATAACACAGTGAAATATTTTCTGTTTTGAAATTAAGATAATTGCAAAACTTGCCAACTGCAGCACCTTAGCATCATCAGATGTCCCAAATTTTCTCTCAAAGTTTCAATAAATCTCATTTGTTTCTCATTTGAAAGCATATGTCAGAGCTTGTGTACCAAAAACCAGGGCGTTTCATGTCTCTCAGAGTTAGGCCTAAAAGAAATTGTTTGATTGGCATAAGCTGACTGACCCTATTTTTACCACCGACCCTAAATATTTATATATTTTTGAGCATGGTAAAAAACCTCCAGATCCCAAATTTGATGGGAATCGATTCATGGGAGCCCCGAGATATGGTTTGCAGGACATTCAAATTGACAAATAAAAGATGTGTTACAGAAAAAGTGAAGATGTTTTTGTATATGTGTCGTATATTTTGTGTTCTCAGTGTGAAACATAAACTTGAAAAAAAAAATCTGACCTAAGTATACCTACCCTATTTTTTTTCTATGTTCTATCTATCTATCTATAGATAGTAGATAGATAGAACATTGAACGTGCATTGAATAATTTATCTTCATGTATTTTTAGTATCAATACTTGGATGTGTCAAAACCGTCTTCAACTTAATCAAGACAAAACCGATTTCATTGTTATAGCTGGACCACGTATATTGGGTAATCTGCCTAATATACAACTAAGGCTTGGTGATATTTATGTTAAACCATCTGATAAAATTAAGAACTGGGGTGTTATTTTTGATTCATCTATGGACATGTCAAGTCAAATTAATGCAATTTGTAGAAGTATATACTATTACATCCGAAATCTCTGGCGAATCCGTAGATTCTTGACTCAAGATGCCTGCCACCACGCTGTACGAGTTTTGGTTTATTTCCAGAATTGATTATGCCAATTCCCTCCTTTATGGTGCCAAGAAAGTTGATATGAAGCGGCTGCAGCGCCATCAGAACAAAGCTGCGCGCCTGGTTTTTGCATGTGATAGGGACCAAAGCTCGTCGCAGCTTTTGTGCAGTCTTCACTGGCTACCTGTTGAGTTGAGGGTTAATTACAAAATTATGTTTTAAGTCATTGCATCACCAGGTGCAAGAATACCTTGGTGATGTTCTTCAATTGTAGAACACTCGTGATGCTGGGGACGGTGGATGTTGACTACGCTCGCACTCTGATGATGCGAGATTGAAAGGTTGGTGACGGGGCTTTTCGGGTGTGCGGGCCCGGGCTTTGGAGCCAGCTTCCTCGTGGCATCGTCCGTCTGTTTTCGGGCAACAGTTGAAGACGTTTTTGTTTCCTTGGGACTGATTTTCTCTTTTGTTTTATGTATCATTTTATTATTGTGTGTAAAGCGCTGTGTTCTTTGTAGAGCGCTATATAAATGCTAATTTATTATTATTATTATTATTATTATTATCTATCTATGCACCATGTCCCATAGGATGTTGGCTCCTTGAACAATTTCAGGCCATCTATTGCTATCTTGCACTTCCAAGTATGCCTTGTGGAAGGTGGTGCCAACAATGATATCATCTTCCCATCTCTTCCTTGGTCTTCCCTGTCTGTTTGTGCCAGTGACAGTTTCCATAAGAATGCGTTTGGGTCGGCGGATGTTGTTCATTCTGCACAAGTGACCAAACCATGTTAGCTGTGAGACAGTGATAGGAGCTAGGATCCTTTTTGGTTGAAAGTGGCAGGAGGAGATTCTTGACAGAACTTCTTCATTCAGGATCTTATCCTTCCAGCTGATATTCCGGATTTTTCTGTAGCATCACATCTCAAATGCTTCCAACTTCTTCATGTCATTCTTTTTGATGGTCCAGATTTCAGAGCCATATGTTATGTCTATGTTACGCCAATCGAAAAATTATTTTTTTTAGGCCAGAATCAGAATCAGAAACTTGTTTGCTGTATATTTTTCTTGCAGATGATTGCTGCTAAACGTTTTGAACACTGATGCACATATTTACACATGTAATTGCAGTGCCCGATTTGTTGACTTTGATTGTTTAAACTTACACATTAAGAGTGGTGTGGACTGCCTGGTTTGAAATGAAAACAAATATCGAGATAATGTATAGGCTTACTGTTGCAAGTGGTATACTATTGGCCACTTGTTTGTATTCAAAGGGCTAACTTCATTCTCAAATGTGACACTTCCAAATTTGAGCTTTTGCATACCTGTCAAGTCTCCCAATTTTGTCAGGTTTCTCCCGATTTCGGGTAGTGCTCCTGCCATCCCAATCAAGTTTACATTTTAAGCCAAATCTCCCGATTTTCAAAATAATCTATATCGTGAAAATTTGCTATAGTTGGCATTTTTGTGTAGTTGTATTACACACCAAGAGCGCGGAAAGTAAGCCTATTACCGTGGATGCGCGAAAATATTTTTTATCATCTTTGCTATTATGGGCGCACACCAGTAAATAACTCCTCCACTGAAATACACGTAAGTGTTACCGGAATCATGTAGTATTTTACTGGTGTGCGCCCTTACCTACACTCAGAACGTCATTGGAACGTCAGCTGATACAGTGATTTTTAGAGCGCAGTCGGAAATTTAAGTGATTACAGAAAAGTAAATTCATTGTTGTTGTACAAGATGATGATGGGGAAGAAGCAGCCCCCGAAATGAATCTCCCGATTCAGAATTTTGAAATGTTGACAGGTATGCTGTTGCAGCCAATGAGTAAGTACTTACCGACATGATAGCAATAGTAGAGTTGGCTAGTTGATCTAACGTATCCAGTGTCTGGAGCCACTCTGTAGCATTCAAATAATCCATGCTCAATGACTCGTTGCCTAAGCTCATGTTGCGTAGAAGGCCTATCAACCTTTGCAAGTCTGGATCTTGAGTTATGTTGGGAAAGCGACTGTTCAGATTGGTAAAAGTTGTATCCTGTGAAAAATGTGAACAAAATTATATCACATACACTCCCGGTCATAAGTGTTTGCGCACAAAACCTTTAACCAGCCATATCTCGAGAACCGTTCATCATTTGCGCCATATTTTTTCGGATTTATATTTTACATACATATATCTAAAAAACTCAACAAGAATTGCATTTACCGCATTTGAAAATATGGCTTGCTAAACATATTGTGTACTTTCTTCAGCACATAATAAATGGAGTTTAAAAACATAACTGCACATTTGTTGGGAAACATATTACCTGAAAATGTTCTTTACGGCTACACGGTGATAACGAGCATTGAATAATAAACAATATAGGTACATTTCAAAAACGTGAGTGTGATGTATTTGTATATGGTCCAGGAAATCGGCCATTTTTATGGTTATGGAAGATTGAATATCAGAGGAAATATAAATTATTCATATTGGATACATTAAGCACCTTAAAAAACATGAATTTTTTCAGAGTCTTGGTCGTTTGATATAATAATTACGTTTTTGTCCGTATTTAAGGGTGCGCAAACACTTTTGACCGGGAGTGTACATGTGATCATAAGGGTATAAAACAGGAGTAAATAAATACTTGTGTGATATAAGTTCTTACAGAACTAAAGTCCAATCAAAGTGCCCGAGGTATCGTCATTCAGTCTATGTACTTTGGATTGAACTCCTTTAAACCCCTATCTGTTTATGCATACCTCGACAGCGTCGGTCAAGTACCTCAACAGTGTCGGTCAAGTATAAATAAACTCCAGTAAGACTGGTGAAAAGTCTAACCATCTATAGGCCAAATCCGCTATCTTTATCATCTCAATATACATCATCATCATGCTTACCTCGACAGCATCGGTCAAGTTATAAATAAACTCCCGTAAGACTGGTGAAAAGTCTAACCATCTATAGGCCAAATCCTCTATCATTTCCAAATTTTGCAGTGGTTGAGAAGCCTGGATTGAACAAAAAATAAAAAAAAAAACCACAATTTATTTGTGTGATTAAAATATTAATAGGCCGGTGAAAGGTCTCTCTATTCCAATCTTTGCATATCGTATAAATTTAAAATCACAATTAAGCAACAGGTATTATAAATATATACCCTATAATCTTGATCAGAAGAACCCCCTCAGCTCCAATTCAAATCCTGATATATGGTGAAAAATTACCTTTCATTTCCAATCTTTGCATATCGTATAAATTTAAAATCAAAATTAAGCCACAGGTGATATAAATATATACCCTATAATCTTGATCATAAGAACCCCCTCAGCTCCAATTCAAATCCTGATATGGTGAAAAATTGCAATAGTCCTCCTGTTAACCTGTTGTATTTTATTCACCAAATCAGCAAGTACTTTCATATTTTGTGTTTCCAAAACAGTAATTGTTTGGTTTGCCATTATCTGGTTTTGAATGTGTTCTTATGATCAAGGTAACAGGGTATGAGCAATCATATGCGCCGTCAATATTTGTATGCTATATTGAAGACCATATATTTCATGCAAGTCAATGCATATAACTTTTATCGGTTGTTGGTGAAATCGCACTGGTTGGACTTGGGTTTACCTTTTCTATAATCCTTCTAGTGGCATTAGTATCAGGGGTATAAAATATATAGCCTTGTATCATAGGCTTGAGTTGTCGCCAAATCGTCTCCCCAATAGGTATTCCTCCTGCTTCAATCTGTTCTATCATTTGGACTACAGCACAGTTTTCTAGAAAAGAAATAACACAAAGCATCAGCTTATTGTCGCTGAAACAATAACTCCCTTTGTGGAAGGTGTACTGTATGCATTTTAAAAGGGAGTGTGAATATCAAATGAATCAGCTCATTCAGCAAATCTAATTAAAATATGCACTCCCTTTCTGGAAGGTTTACCGTAAGCATTTTTACAAGGGAGTGTGAATATCAAATGAATCAGCTCATTCAGCAAATCTAATTAAAATATGCACTCCCTTTCT